>AWOL01S0034057.1:10615-27290 GCA_000715115.1 Nicotiana otophora | reverse complement strand
CATTAGTTGTTCTAATCGGGTCTTTACCCATTCTGTATCTTCAATCTCCGACTCCACAATGATCCGAAGAGAGGGAATTTTGACTTCACCCGGTATTACAGCTTCCGTCCCATAGACCAACAGTTAAGGAGTTGCACCAACAGATGTGTGAGCAGTCGTGCGGTATCCCAAAAGAACAAAAGGCAACTTTTCATGCCATTGTCTCGAACCTTGGATCATTTTCCTAAGAATCTTCTTGATGTTCTTGTTCGCTGCTTCAATGGCTCCATTGGCTTTTGGCCGGTAAGGGGTAATATGGCTATGCATAATTTTAAATTGCTCGCATACCTCCTTCATCAAATGACTATTAAGATTGGTTGCATTGTCAGTGATAATGGTNTCCAAGGGATGATTTTCGTATTTGTTACACGGGGTTGTGTGGCAGGCTTGATTATGATCGGTTCTATTATACCCGTCGTATCTCCCTGATTCTTCTTTGTGATGGGGTGACCTCTAAGGACGTATAACTTTGGGTTTGGAACATTGGAGCTAACTTCCAACCTCGAGATTTTTGGAACAAATAAAGTTGCCCTCTCTGAGCTCTGGGCGCCTTTCACAATCATCGGTGTATCTAGGCTTGAACTTATTTCCAGTTTGGTTCCCTCTTGAATCATTATCACTGTCATTTCTGCTCGACTAACCGGCTTGTATTCATGATCTCGGCCAATTATTCTCACAAAATGAACATCATTGTGTACTGGCAACGGGTTATTGGTCACATTAGGAGGGTACTCGCCATTCATGACTACAATCAATTTTTCCACAATGAGTCTTTCTATGGCTCTTTTCAGGGTCCAACAGTCATAAGTGCTATGCCCCGGAGTACCTGAATGATATTCACATCTAGCATTTGCTTGAAATCCGTGTGAATCAGGATGCATATGGTGGGGAGCGATGGGTCCTATCACGCCCATCTGTTTCAACTTCTGGAACAGACTAGAGTATGATTCAGCCAATGGAGTAAATTTTTCCACCGGCCTCTGCTCTTGACCATAATTCTGCCTAGGACGAGTATTGTAGGGTACCCAAAAGTTTTGCTGCTGAGGTCGGGGGAATCTTGGAGCTGGTGCCCGTACCTGTTGATTGGGAGGACGAACATATGATTGAGCATTAAACACTGTATATTGTGGCGGTCCCACAGAGTACTGAGGAATTGGCGAGGGATAGTAATGTTGAGGGTAGCTGGATTACCCCTGCTGAACTTGCACATAAGGGTGTGATGCCCCTCTTTGAACTTCCCTGGATCCCGAAGTCATCATGGACCCTTCATCTCTTTTCTTTCTATTTGCCAAACTTCCCAACCCATTTTGGATAGCTTGGGTGGTGGCTTTGAGAGCAGCTTGACTTACAATTCTGCCAGTCTTGAGGCCATTTTCGATTATTTCTCCTATTTTGATCGCTTCCGCAAAAGGTCTACCCATTACGGACATCATGTTCTGAAAGTAAGCAGGCTCTTGGGCCTCCAGAAAAATAGTGATCAACTCGTGGTTATCCATGGGTGGCTTAACTCTAGCTGCTTGCTCCCTCCACTTGATTTCTTACTCCCTAAAGCTTTCAGTTGGCTTTTTATTCATATTGGATAGGGAATTGCGATCCGGCGCAATATCTATGTTGTATTGAAATTGTTTAATGAAGGCTTGGGCCATGTCGTCCCAGACATGCCAGTGAGAGATATCTTGGTCAATGAAATATTCAGAGGCTACCCCCACAAGACTTTCCCCAAAATAAGCCATCAGTAATTCTTCTTTTCCACCTGCACCCCTCAGCTGGTTGCAGTACCTTTTCAAATGGGCGATAAGGTCGTCGTGTCCATCATACTTCTGGAATTTTGGGGTCTTGAACCCTGGTGGCAAATGGATGTGAGAGAACATGCATAGATCACTGAACGAAACACTTTTGTGAACCCTTAGTCCCTGTATGTTCTTTATGTTTTGTTCAAGACTTTTCATTTTCCTGGCCATCTCATCCGGCTCAACCGTCTTGGCAAGCTTTTCGTTTTCCACTGGTGACTCGTACTGAGGAGTCTGATTATATGGAGCCGAGACCCCGAAAGCCATATTTGGAGAGTAGTATTGGCCATCATAAGCATGAGATGGTGGCTCGTTGATTGGCCTCGTCACAGGAGGTGGAGGCGGGATTATGTATGCCGGTGCGCCAGACACGACTAGAGGAGTGTTCCTGACCGGTGCGACGGGAGGTCACACATTAGAGGTACCAGGAGCAACGTGGAGGCTGTAGGTTGGCACATACCCTGGTGGTAGGATGTGGTCGCTCGTTTCATGGAGCGGTGGTTGAGTAGCCAGGGGTACGGTGGAAGTTCCCTCTAAGGGACCACGGAGTGAAGGCTGACCAGACACCCAAGCTTGATATACATCAAACAATTGTTGTCTCAATTTTCTTATTTCCTCCGACTCTTGTACAACTGATTGACCCTGGGGGTCGTCAGTGATTAGCTCGATCTCATCATCGTTGGCCATTACTACTGCTCCCTTAGATCTAGTGAAGTAATGGTGTGTTGCCAGTTTCACCACAAACCAACCACCTTAAGCTTACTACGTAAGAGACAGCAAATGTGTTAGGGTTAAGCATTTTATAGATATGAATCACACATAATGTGCCATGCTCCTATCATTGTCACTATTTCTAGCATGCTTTTGGAGGCTTCATGTTTCATTCCGGCTTATGAGGCTGCTTCTTATTGACGCTCTTATTTTCTTCTCTTTTTTTTTTAACTCACGCCTCATTTTGATCCCTCATCTTAGAATCATTAAAAAACAAATGATCGAACCTTTTGTGGGTTGCCTACGTATCATGTCGCCGCATGAATCAGATCATTACGTAGTTCAGGGGGATTGGGAATAGACAGACCCATTTTTTCATTTTTTTTTCTTCTTTTTTTTTTTATATATAAAGACTTTTAAATATATTTTTTGAGTTTTTTTTCTCTTTTTATGAAATTTTGAATTGATGTTTTTTTAAAAAAAGAAGGAATTCTAAAGAAGGAAGAAAATATTTTGGATTTTGATTTGAAGATTGTTTTTGTTCTTTTTTTTTGAATGAAAGGCTTCGGAAAAGAAGGAAAATATTTTTGGATTTAATTTCATTTTGGATTTTCTAAGGAAAGAATTCTAGAGAGGGAATCAAGGAAAGGAAAACTGTTTTTGAATTTTCTTTTTGGAAAATTGGGGCCGGAACCGATGCGGTTTGCCTACGTATCTCATATCCGTTGTGAATCAGACCCGCGTAGTTCGGTGGATAAGAAATAAAATAGATAAACTAACTCTTTTCTTTCATATACAATTAATCCGACAAAATCTCCTAGCAAAGAAAATATTTTTAATTTTTGTTTTCGATTTTTATTTTGTTTTTATTTTTTTGGCATTGGTGAAAGAAAAACTTCTAAAGAAGAAAAAAGAATTTTTTTGAATTTTGATTTTTTTTAAAAAAAAAAAAATTCAAAAGAAAGAAAATATTTTTTTGGATTTTTGGTGAAAGACTTTTTTTTTTTAAAAAAGGAAGAAAATATTTTTGGATTTTTGGTATTAAAAAAAAAGAAATTTCTAAAGAAGCAATTAAAGGAAAATATCTTTTTGGATTTTTGAAAATTGGGGGCCGGAACCGATGAAGTTTGCCTACGTATCTCACATCTGGTGAGAATCAGACCCGCGTAATTCGGTGGAATCGACTATGTTCTTTTGTTTTTATGAAAATTAATCTTTAAAAACTATATGCACTAAACCACATCATTTTTTCTCTCTTCGTTCAATTGATATATGCTAAAGCCAGTCGACATGCAAGCCTCCCAAATAATGCAACAAGTAGCACGTAACATGACATAATGGTCTCAACAAAGCCTGTCCTAAAACAGAACTCGACCTCCGTGTCGAGGGCTGCTAAGTCAAATGCACATGATGCAAATAAAGCGTAGCCTACTAGGGATATTCATTGCTTGTGGCTTGTTCTTCTAAGTTTGTAAATCCTAAAGGAGATGGTATCTAGACCTGGCTTACCTGGGCGGACAACCCGAGCCGACGAGCGTCAAGCGTCACCAGTAGTAGAACAACACTGGCTAGCTAACGGCTCTCCCGCCTAAACACGTGTGACTAAATCCTTCACCAGAAGCTGGTAGGCTAACTGGCTTTATCTCAAGACAGAAATTTTGTGATGCTGGTAGGCAAACACAAGATAACTAATTATCAGAAGACTCAGAGGGATGCGAGAGAAGATACAGTTTATATGTACAGTTCAACAATATCAAAAGGGTAAAAACTCGACAAGTAACACATTAGGCCCAAATAAATCACAATATATACAAAAATTAATAAAGTCAAATAAAGTCAATGTACAAGCTCGAATTCTTGCTAAGTACATGGGGTTTCCCCAGCAGAGTCGCCAGAGTTGTCACACCCCTTTTATGCCCCCCGCAAAGCGATAATGTGTGTTATGGATGGTGGGTTAAAGAGTTTTTTCAATTAAAGTGACAAACTTAATTAGGAATTATTTTATTTACAGAGTTGCCACTCGGAATTTATTTTTTGGGTGTTCCAAGTTACCTTTTATTTGAATCCCTAGTCAAAGGAATGTTTGACTCTATTATTATTGGTCTGCAAAAACAAATCCGGGTAAGAAATTCTGTTGACCTGGGAGAAGGTGTAAGGCATTCCCGAGTCCCGTGATTCTAGCACGGTTGCTTTATTGACTTAAACTTGGCTTAAATTAATTTTGGATAAACTGTGATTTATTGATTTCCATGTTTTATCTATCCGCTTTTAATTGCTTGATTATTCGTAGTTATGGAATTATCTTCAAATGAGTCACGCGTATATGTACTCATTTTGCTTGGCGCGTTAAAAATCATGTCATGCGTGCGTGTACAAAATTACTAGTACTTTTATTATTATTAAGATTGTTTCGCCCAAAGTTGCATGAACGTATACCTTGATTTTAATTTTGGAACTAGTAATTATGTCACGCGAACGTATACATAATCACGATAATTTAATTAATTAAGAGCGTGCCTAAAACATACTATTGTATTCATGAATTTATCCTAAATATAATTTTAGATTATTGTGAGGCAAGGAGTTATGGAGCAATAAAGACAATGGGTCACCTTTTTCTCTTATTAAACTGGACGTGATAGAAATTATTTTGACCCAAATAACTTAAAATTAATTATAGCGTAATTAGCGTTTTAAGATCAACTAAGCAATAGGCCCAGTTGCTTTCAAATTTGCATCTCTAACCCAACAAGTAACTTAGCTAACAATCCTCTTTATTCATGCTTTCGTAGCCTAATGACTTGGTCCCAACAAAGGAAAACTACAGAAGTACACTTTCAGCCTATTCTTTGATATTATCCAAAATAGTTTTTCTCCAAAATGTGCTTCTCAAATTTCACCTATGGCACATTTGAACTCAACCAAACCACGACTCACGTTATTATCAACAAATTTGATTATGACAGTCCAAAACCCAAATTAAATCTATTCAATTAACACATAAAATCCCAAACTTAAAACCAATATTAACATTGAATTCCTCAGCATAAAGATATGAATCAAATCATTAATGGAACAAGCCAAGAAGACATGACAGAAGCTAACACCAAAACTTTATTTATCACAAGCATCAATAAAATTTTGAGATTAGAAGTACGTAACGGACCTCAATACTCAACTTTTACGGGCCTTGAAGACCGAAAATAGCATGACCACGGCAAGCCGGGAACCTCGCCGGACAGAAACTTTCACCTCGGCGAACTCGACCGGAACTTTGACGGAGCTCGATTACTCGACTGATTTTCGCCGGAGTGAATGGGTGTTTAATAGCTAGTTTCGAGACTGCTTGGCACCAGTATTTTTGCTGATTTTCGTGGTGGTTTTAAGGTGTTTCGGGGCTGTGATTCTGACTGATTTTTATCGCCTTTTGGCTATTTTCGCAGCTGATATTTTGCTGGGAAAAAAAGGCTTTTTTCAGCTGCTTTTGGAGCCAAAGATGGAGGGAAAAATCTTTGAAGCTTTGATGGTCGATGAGGTATTTTAATGGCGATTTTGTGGTAGTCTCCATCGTAGACTCAGCTGTTGCATTTTGGCTTTTTAAGAAGAAAAAGGGTCGCCCCTATTTTTCTCCTCACTCCTTTTGTTTTTAGCCCCCCCCCCCCCCCCATTTTTTCGTGTGTGTGTGTGTGTTTTCTGAAAGAGGGACATGTGGGGGGATGTGATGGGGGACAAGCATGAGGGACAAGGAGTGGGGAACAATGGAGAGTGGAGTGGGGACAAAGAGTGGGGAGCAAAGGAACGGAAAATATTCAAACACGGTAAAAAATTAGGTGCTCACAGTACCAAAGTATTCTACAAGTGTGGTATGATGGATCACTTTCAAAGAGATTATTATTTGTCTCGCCAGAGCTTGGGCATGGGTATGGCCCAGCCAGCCAGTTCTATAGCAACTACATCCACATCGCCTCTCCCAGCTAGATGCATTATACCGCCCACAAGGCGTGGAACAACTAGGGGTGGTATTTAGAGCTCGGGAGGGCCCAACAGGTTTTATGCTATGAGGAGGCGTCGAAAGTTTGAGGCTTCTCCAGATGTGGTTACAGGTATATTGACTGTCCAATCTCATGATGTGTATGCTCTTATTGATCCCGGTTCCACTTTGTCATATGTCACTCTTTATGCTACTATGGAAGTTGGGATAGAACCGGAACAACTTTATGAGTCGTTCTCCGTATCTACTCTTTGAATGAGACGCATTATTCGTGAAGCCACCCTATCACAAATTCTCTTGTTTACAACCCCTTGAGGAATTGAGCTCTATAATTATGTCCTTGAAATTGAGTTATAACTTTAGGATTAATACTTCCCATTTGCTTCCCTAAATTCTCAACAAGGGACTATACCCGATGAATTTCTTACAGAACCTTTTGAATCGAATGAATAACCTCTGCTCACTTGTGCCTATGCACGCACCATCGTAATAATTACCTACGTGGTATCATTGTCTAGTAACATGAGAGCATATCTCAGCACCTATCATGTGCGTACATGTCAATTGAAAGGGGCCACTTATCCACATAAAGTTTCTGAGCAATTTGAGATTTATCACAAATTCGTCACATGGAGATCTTGTTGTTTACCCATCTCAGTATGACTTTCATGACCACCAAGATCATGCCTCAATAAGTAACTCATTCTGTACCTAGCATTGTAGTTGTATATGAAGTGGCCTAGTATTGCAGCTTGAGAGTTGTTATGGCAAAAACATATCTAGCTCACAACAAAGTATACATTCTCTCTAACCAATACATGATTTCATCCAAATATTAAGATATTCTATCTACATGATTTCACTCGTGTGTGGTTGAAAGTTAAACAGCTTTATGATGAGCATATTGATTTGAAAGACAAATTTATTGTATCTCTAGTCCTCTCATATAGGATCAACTATTGCGAAGGGTTAAGATGTCATAATGATAATAATATCACAGGTGCTCAACTTCTTTTTCATCCTCGTAGGCTTGTGGCATAGATTCATTTTGCTAGTTACTGTTAAGAGCATAATGCAACTTCATGTATTTTGAAATCCATATCACATTCAGGGTGCTAGAATATTCTTATTTCGAGTTAAACTGATTTTTCCTACACTCCAGGAGGCGACTGGTGTCACATAAGTGTTATCTCTCTTTGAGGCCTACTATTGCCAAATAAGGCACAAATGGAATGAAATAATTGTTGATGTCCTTTCCGTAACTCATTTCTTTTAAATCTCAGAATCATGAATATTTTTCCTACGTTATCAATACCTACTAGTCAACTCTATGAATCGTTTGTTGAACTAATGATGTCACCACAATGAATCACCATGTCAGCGTTATTGGTAGTGACCTTCATGTATCTTAGGATATAACCTCCTGAAATGTCGGGCTCAGCACATTGATGGATTCTTGAATAATTCCAACCCAATCTCGAACCTCGTTGTTCCTATTTTTAGTAAACCTATGGGGGTTAAAGGTTCAAACATGTCAAAGAAGAAGCATCATTCCATGATCAAATATATTGGATAGAAAATTTTATGATCATATTCATGCTAGCACATCTTAGAGGAATTGTTGGAGGTTGCCAAAGATTTAGATTGGGTGTTCGGCGTTGAGATTTAGAGTTGAAGAAAATGAATGGGTTATTCTCAATATATTTTCTCCGTGAGGATACTATGTGAATTGTTAATAATGGTGTAGTAGATGTGGTCACATTAGGCCTTATGAAATCTTGAAGGAAATAGGCCAAACTATGAATATGATATTTTCCTATTACTTTTCTCCGTGTACTCGGAGTTTCATGTGTCCACGTCTAATAAGGTGAAGTTAATGGATAATGGGATTTTGAAGAGTAACTATTTGTTATCCTTGTTAGAAAAGTCTGGGAGCTTAGATTGTCTCCGTTAATGTGTTATGGCGAAGCCTGTAAGTCGAGGAGGCCACATTGAAGGCCAAAAGTGTTAAAGAAATAAAATGTTCTCACTTGAGTGTATAGTTAAATGATTGTGGATCGAAAGGCACTCTCTTTATGTTACGATTTATATATGTGTGATTCTTGTCCAGATGCTGCTTGAGATAATGTAATGCATGTAATGTTGAAATTAGTGATGTTGATATACATAGAGATGCGTTGATGAGTTGTGGATGTATTGTTAGCAGTTGTTTTGGTGTTACTCGGACAGGTGGATAGGCCCAGTTACAGGGGAGACTCTGGCAAAATTTTTGAAAATTTAGTGAGTTCGCCAAATTTTGAAACTACTAGTGAGTTGGGCCACATTTGATGCTAATGACGGATTTTTACCCTCATTCGAGGACGAATGATCCTAAGCGGGGGAGAATGTAACACCCCGGAAAATTTTTAAGTATTTAAGTGTACAACCCAGTAAAATTTCGCAAATAAATTCAAGGTTTCGTGGTGCCGGAGTAGGTATACGTGTTTAAGGATTTAAGAAATTCTTCGCGGCGAGCTAAGCTCGCTGCGGCTCGGATGTTTTGGGTTGAATAATGCACTGAAATGTAAAGAAAAATTTTTGTCGTAAAAGCGCGTTTATGCGGTCCATTATGCGACCGCATAATCGATCTGCGGGCTGCATAATGGCCGCATAAGTGAGGTAGGAGAGGGTTAATCTGGGAGCAATTATGCGATCGACTATGCGACCGCATAACTGTCCTGCGGTGTATTATGAGACCGCATAATAGTTATGCGGACCGCATAGTGATCGCAAACTCAGACAGATTTTTTGGATATTTTGGACACCAATTATGCGACCGATATGCGGTCCGCATAACCATTATGCGGTAGCATATGTGACAGCAGAACCTGTCCCGGAGCTCCATTTTTGAGTTTTTAAAACCCGACCCTACTTCGTTAAATACACGCTTTGGGTCATTTTTGAGCAAAAATCTGATATTTTAGAGAGAATGGGGAGTGTTTTAGAGAGAGAGGAAACCCTAGGATAATTATTCATCAAGTCTTGTTCAGATCTTGGAAGATTAACAAGAAAAACCCACAAGATCTTCATCTAAGAGGTAAGGTTCCATACTCTAATTTTTTAATTTTGAATTTGGGTAAAAGAAGATTGAATTGGAGTATGATTCTTGGGTATAAGAGTATTATTTATACATGCTTGTACTAATAAGGTTTGTGGAAAGATTCTTGAGCTCAAATAAGTAAAGATTGGGTTGTGGAGTGAAGAAAATCTTGTAAAAGAACCTTGTAGTTAAATTTGCACACCTAGTGTTTGATAAAATGCTCAAATGAGTTGAGACCATGAATATCTTCCTAATTATGGTTCAATTTTATTATATCTCAAAATAGATTGGGATTGCTAGAATTTTTGGAACGTTGTAGTAATTTAAGGAAAGCTCAAAGCGAGGTATGTTGGCTAAACTTTCTCTCTTAGAATAGATATCCATAATGTTTTCGTAAGATCAAGTATGATTGGCTCAAGATTCCTAACTTCTATATTCCGGGTTACTCCCTATAAACTTGTTTATTCCGAATGAGCCTTATATCGAAAGATAGATGTTCAAAGTATGGTTTGCGTATTAAAATGGTGTGGCTTTGGGTTGTGTTTTAAATGAAAACTAGTATACCAATTGGGTGAGAAAAACTCGATATGCTTAAGACTCATAATTGCTCATATGTGTACCTAAAGTCTTGATTGGAAATGTCTTATTGTTGACAACCTATAAAGGTGGATGGAAATGAAATAATTGAATTGGGGATATAGTGTGTGGCCAACGTGCCAAGAATTTAAGTTATGATTGCGGCTAGTAGTGCAACTGATTTGAGAGAATGCGATAAAGAATGTGAAATGAACCTCGACTCGATTGTTTACAAACGATTTCGAAAATAGAATTGTCTAAAGGCTTTTGTACTCAATTCATGCCCATAAGTGGCTGCTTTAACTAATGCCTTGCTTTATAAATATATCCAGTGTGATTCGAGTTCTATATACTCATGTGTCAAAATTGTACATTGTCATTTTTGGGGAAAAGTATTTCAAGAATAAATAGGGTGTCACTTGTTGATGATTTGAACTTGCGTATCAATTGCCAATTATTTTACTCCATTTTTTTGGAAAGAAATCTATTGTGCTTAAATTGTCCATTTCTAATGAACTTAAAGTTGCGATTTTTCATAATATTCTATATCTTGATATTTGATGGTGATCTTAAAATTGAAAGAGGTGAAAGTGTGAAATATGAAATACGGCCATCGTGCCAGGAATAAAGAATCTTGTGAATGGCCTAATGAGCCAAGAAAATATTGTCGTTGTGAATGACTGGAAACACTAATGAGAATTTATACAATGTGAAAGATGTTGAGATGAGTACAATTATATTTATGATATTTCCGTTGGCAAATCAAATTAAAAATATTTTTGGGAGCATCATTAGCAAAACCGAGGAAGGGTGGGTCATAAGGCCCATACCTGAAACTACACGTGTCGGTGTAGTGGTGGATTGTGATTATTTCACTTATTTGGGATAAAATTGGAACCTTTAAAAAATTGTGATATTATTCCCCTTAATGTGGATGAAACTGGAACCTTTGTGGATTGAAAAACTCAACCCACACGGCATATGTGGGAAGGCGGCCTAGCCGATCGGGTGGAGATCAGACGCCATGTTGCGCACATGGTGGTACTACTCTTGGTAACAACTTTCTTTCGCATCACCTGTCAAACCATATTGTCCGTGGGGAGATGGCCTAGCCGATCGGGCGTGATCGAACTCCGTGCTAACAAAGACGGTCGCATATCGGTGCTAATGATCTCCCAACCAAAAAATATATATGAAGTTCGTATTTAAAAAAATATTATGTTTTAACTGGACATTTGGATATTGTTGATTGTGACTTGTTGTTTCTATGTGTTGTCTCTTCTTATATGGGCATTCTATTTTGAAAGAGGATTTTTAACTATACATACTAGTGTTATTCGACAGTACTAACGTCCATTTTGCCGGGGGCGCTGCATCTTTAATGGATACAGGTGGTTCCTTAGCAGGTGACATTAATCAGTGATAGCAGTACACTCTTTTCAGCTGATTTGGTGAGCCCCACTTTATTTCGGGATCATGTATCTTTTGTTACTCATGTACTGTATTTTGAGGTATAGCTGGGGCCTTGTTGTTGCCATTTCCATATTATTCTTCTATTGTATTTAGAGGCTCCGTAGACAAGTTGTGGATTGCGGTTGAAGTTGGGAATTGAACTAGAAATGTTGGTATTTAGAAATCATGTTTTTCATTAATTCTATAAACTAGTAATGTTTTGAAAATTATGAATGAAGCTGCTAATGGGAATGAAAAGGAAGTTGTTAATAAAATCTTTTCAGTGATTGATAATGGAGTATATCTCCTCCTTATTCATGGATGAAATGGGTAGAAGGAAATCTCGGTTGAGCGTCGGTCGCGCTCCCCGAGTTTGGGGCGTGACAATCGCTCTCGCGTGCACAGCCCAATCCTCAAGCTTGACACCGCCTAGTGCATCCGCAACCGGCTTGTGCTTCACCCGAGTAAGGCTACCTTTAGTCCTTGGCCATTGTCATGTGCGTCTTTCGTGCCATGCCTATACATAGCCCTCGTGACACACTTCCATCCCGAATAGTACAGTGTCGCCCCATAACTGCACGTTTAGGCCAACTGACCCTTGCTCGCATGGTTGAACCCAAACCATGCTCACAAGTCAATACATGAAGCCCCTAAGATAGGTGCATCAAGTATCCAATCAGCACGAAGGTCTTTGTCCAATATTTCGGTAGCCTGCGAGGCATAGCCGTCCCACATATCAACCTCCAGCGCCCTTTTGGTGCCCAACGCTAGCTCGAAGGCATTGCGCCGTCCATAGAGTTCCCTAACTCGTATGGATACCTGGGACACTCCTTTGAGTCATCCAGGCAGGCCCTTGAGGTTTCCCTCAAGGTAGCTCATTGAATACGGCTTGGTGGCAACACGTATGGGAGAGGCAGGTCGTAGCTTTCATCACCTATACCTCCCTTATATATGCTTAAAATTAAAAAGCCCAAGTTACCTGAGTAGACAAGTCTACGTCAGACAATCAGAAGAGCCTTTTTCTCACCAGTTCTTGGCCGAAGTCACAACCCCAAAGTGCGGGTTGTAACATCCTCCCACACTCATTATGTCATCGTCCTCGATGACACATCATGGCCTACGACATCCCGGATTCTACCCCCTCAGGTATGTATATTTCGGCTCCCTTTGTCCTACGGGTTGGACTTCCTCGAAGTCCTTTCTCAAAAGGATCGTGCCCTATGCATTTCTCCCCCAAGTATCTTCCAAGCGTGCCTCTGCATTTCACCTCCTTTCGGTGTTCACTTGGAAAGTGCCTCCGCACTTACACCCTCTGGTGTCTAACTTTGTAGTTGACCCCTACTAGTCAACTACACCATGACCCTCACGGCCTTCATGTTCGTCTGAAGCTTTTCCTTCAATGGTAAGAATATTAACGTGCTCTTTTGGCACGGTTGTAGTAGCTTAATCACTCACATAGCCTTAAAACGCCCTCCGGCATAGCTCACGTAGCCTTTCGCTCCCGTAGCTTTTCCTTGCCCTCTGTATCCGGACTCACAACTTCGCCCCCATGCCTCTTGCATAGGCGGGATCCTCCCACACTTAATGTGGAGGATACTTCTTAGTGTTGTCGTCCCACTTGGCATTCGGCCAGCTCTTGGGACGACTCTTGGTGAGTACTACATTCTCAAAGTCATAGCATCGCCGCACTCCCGAACAAAGCTCTTTGTTTTCCAACTGTCACTTCCTCAGCAAGTACCCAATGTTTCCGGTAGTAGGTTACTACTCGCCCTATAGTCAGGTACTCTCTTGTTCCTGCTAGTAAGGCTTCCCGGTCCAGTTGTGCCATGCAATTGGACTCTCAACGGTCCCCGATCATTCGGCGTACCCCTTTCCAGAATGATGACATCTTCCAACTTGGAAATCCGCCCAAGCAGAAGCTTTGCTATTCCCTCGAATGCGTCTCCTCACCTTGGCAATTCCCTCAGGCAGTCCAAAAGTATATCTCGTAGGAAAGACACTCAACGGATGCGTTGCACGCATCCTTGGCAAGATCTCTGCTATGATCATGCCCAACGTTTATAGTCCATGGCTCCCACTCTTTGCAATATAGTTGCACGACCTGGAAAACATGGCCTTCTCTTGACCATCCGACTCATCGGCATATCACCTCATTCAATAGAAACCTAGACTTTCGAAAGAAAATGGAATCACCCATTTCTTTCTTCGACCAGCAGTATCGGGTTCTCGATTTCTAGTGGCATATGAACATCAATCTCTGCTTTGACATGATCTCTGCACTGACATCCAAAATGCACTCATCATCTCCACCTTTGCCTTGACATTATGTCATGGCATAGTATGGCCTTAATCAACTCTGATACCATGTGTCATGGGCCCGTTTCCTTACGCTCACCAACGGCATCGAATTCCCTGTGCACCGCCTGCAGTTCCCCTCCCTGCAGGTCTGCCTATCTCCTTTCCCAGGTTTTCAAGCACAATCATGTGCCTGTTGGTGAAGCCTGCCTAGAAGGCTTGCTCCAATTGTGCCGCCCGTAAGATGTCTAGGCACTTGGCCCTAGACATATCGTGGCGCTTCTCATCTTAGGATCATAATCCATGTGTGCACTGGGGGTTGGCTTAGGGAATTTCTTGTCCTTCGCCTAAGACTGAGCATCGCTCTCGCGTGCACATCCTAATCCTCAAGCTTGACACTCGCCTAGTGCATTCGCAACCGGCTTGTGCTTCGCCCGAGTAAGGCAACCTTTAGTCCTTGGACATTGTTATGCGCGTCTTTCGTGCCATGCCCATACATAGCCCTCATGACTCACTTCCATCTCGAATAGTACAGTGTCGCCCCACAACTGCACGTTTAGGCCAACTGACCCTTGCTCACATGGTTGAACCCAAGCCATGCTCACAAGTCGACACATGAAGCCCCTAAGATAGGTGCATCAAGTATCTACACAGAGGTCTTTGTCCAACAGTTCGGCAGCCCGCGAAGCATAGCCATCCCACATATCAACCTCCAGCGCTCTTTTGGTGCCCAACGCTAGCTCGAAGGCGTTACGCCGTCCATAGAGTTCCCTGACTCGTATGGATAACTGGACACTCCTTTGAGTCATCCAGGCAGGCCCTTGAGGTTTCCCTCAAGGTAGCTCATTGAATACGGCTTGGTGGAAATACATATAGGAGAGGCAGGTCGGAGCTTTCATCACATATACCTCCCTTATATATGCTTAAAATTAAAAAGCCCAAGTTACCTGAGTAGACAAGTCTACGTCAGACAATCAGAAGAGCCTTTTTCTCAACAGTTCTTGGCCGAAGTCACAACCCCAAAGTGCGGGTTGTGACATCCTCCCATACTCATTATGTCATCGTCCTCGATGACACATCATGGCCTACGACATCCCGGAGTCTACCCCCTCAGGTATGTACATTTCGGCTCCCTTTGTCCTGTGGGTTGGACTTCCTCGAAGTCCTTTCTCAAAAGGAGCCGTTCCCCATGCACTTCTCCACCAAGTATCTTCAAAGCGTGCCTCTGCACTTCACCTCCTTTCGGTATTCACTTGGAAAGTGCCTCCGCACTTGCACCTTCTGGTGTCTAACTTTGTAGTTGACCCCTACTAGTCAACTACACCATGACCCTCACGGCCTTCATGTTCGTCTGAAGCTTTTCCTTCAATGGTAAGCACATTAACGTGCTCTTTTGGCGCGGTTGTAGTAGCTTAATCATTCACATAGCCTTAAAACGCCCTCCGGCATAGCTCCCGTAGCCTTTCGCTCCCGTAGCTTTTCCTTGCCCTCTGTACCTTTGAAGATGTGTTTGCTTCCGGACTCACAACTTCGCCCCCATGCCTCTTGCATAGGCGGGATCCTCCCACACTCAATGTGGAGGATACTTCTTAGAGCTGTTGTCCCACTTGGCATTCGGCCAGCTCTTGGGACGACTCTTGGTGAATACTACATTCTCAAAGTCATAGCATCGCCGCACTCCCGAACAAAGCTCTTTGTTTTCCAACTGTCACTTCCTTAGCAAGTACCCAATGTTTCCGGTAGTAGGTTACTACTCGCCCTATAGTCAGGTACTCTCTTGGTCCTGCTAGCAAGGCTTCCCGGTCCGATTGTGCCACGCACTTGGACTCTCAACGGTCCCCGATCATTCGGCGTACCCCTTTCTAGAATGATGACATCTTCCAACTTGGAAATCCGCCCAAGCTGAAGCTTCGCTATTCCCTCGAATGCGTCTCCTCACCTTGGCAATGCCCTCAGGCAGTCCAAAAGTATATCTCGTAGGAAAGACACTCAACGGATGCGTTGCACGCATCCTTGGCAAGCTCTCTGCTATGATCATGCCCAACGTTTATAGTCCATGGCTCCCACTCTTTGCAATATGGTTGCACGACCTGGAAAACATGGCCTTCTCTTGACCATCCGACTCATCGGCATATCACCTCATTCAATAGAAACCTAGACTTTCGAAAGAAAATGGAATCAACCATTTCTTTCTTCGACCAGCAGTATCGGGTTCTCGATTTCTGGTGGCATATGAACATCAATCTCTGCTTTGACATGATCTCCGCACTGACATCCAAAATGCACTCGCCATCTCCACCCTTGCCTTGACATTGTGTCATGGCATAGTATGGCCTTAATCAGCTCTGATACCACGTGTCACGGGCCTGTTTCCATATGCTCGCCAGCGGCACCGAATCGCCCATGCGGCGCCTGCAGTTCCCTTCACCGCCGGCCACCCTATCTTCTTTCCCAGATTTTCAAGCACGATCATGTGCCTGTTGGTGAAGCTTGCCTAGAAGGCATGCTCCAATTGTGTCGCCCGTAAGATGTCTAGGCACTTGGCCCTAGACATGTAGTGGCGCTTCTCATCTTAGGATCATATCCTTGCGCGCCCTGGGGGTTGGCTTAGGACATATCTTGTCCTTCGCCTAAGACTAAGTCTGTCCAACGGGACGGGTCGTCCCGTCCCATCCCGGTCCCGTCTCGTCCCACTTAATTCTAAACGGGATGGGCCCATGTTAAACGGGACACGGGATGGGA
>AWOL01S0034056.1:2304-14668 GCA_000715115.1 Nicotiana otophora | reverse complement strand
CAGGACTTGAGACATCATTATTGGTGGAGGCGGATGAAGAAAGACATAGTGGAATATGTAGCTCGGGCCTAAATTGCCAGTAGGTGAAGTATGAACATCAACGACCAGGTGGATTGCTTCAGAAGTTGGAGATTCCAGAATGGTAATGGGAGCGAATCACTATGGATTTCTTTGTTGGGCTCCCATTGACTCAGAGGAAGTTCGATGCAGTTTTGGTGATTATGGATAGATTGACCAAGTCAGCTCATTTCATTCCTGTGGTTACTACTTACTCTTCGGAGCAGCTAGCTCAGGTTTACATGCGCGAGATTGTTAGGCTTCATGGCTTACCAGTATCTATCATATCTGACCGGGGTACACAGTTTACGTGACGGCTTTGGAGAGCCATACAACGAGAGTTGGTACCCGGGTAGAGTTGAGTACAACATTTCACCCTAAAATAGATGGACAGTCCGAGCACACTATTCAGATATTAGAAGATATGCTTCGTGTGTGTGTGATGTATTTTAGGGGTGCTTGGGATCAGTTCTTGCCACTTACAGAGTTTGCTTACAACAATAGCAACCAGTTGAGCATTCAGATGGCTCCGTATGAGGCCTTGTATGGTAGGCAGTGTCGGTCTCCAGTGGGTTGGTTTGAGCCGGGCGAAGCTACACTATTGGGTACAGACTTGGTTCAAGATGCTTTGGAAAAGGTTAGGTTGATTCAGGATCGACTTCGTACAACCCAATATAGACAAAAGAGTTATGCGGATTGGGAGCAGGCCTTGCTCTGGGTTTTGCCTATGAAGGGTGTTATGAGGTTCGGAAAGAAGGGCAAGTTGAGCCCGAGGTATATCGGACCTGTTGAGATTCTTGAGAGAGTTGGAGAGGTGGCTTCTAGACTTGCACTACCACCTAGTCTCTCTGCAGTTCATCTAGTGTTCCATGTTTCCATGCTCCGGAAGTATCACGGCGATCCGTCTCATGTGTTAGACTTCAGCTCAGTCCAGTTGGACAATGATCCATCTTATGTCGAGTAACCAATGGCCATTTTGGTCAGACATGCTAGAAAGCTAAGATCAAAGAGCATTGCTTCAGGGAAAGCATTGGAGGGGTCATCCGGTCAAGGAGGCGACTTGGGAGACCGAGCATGATGTTCACAACTGTTATCCTCATCTTTTCACCACTCCGAGTATAATTCTAAAACTCGTTTGAGGACGAAATTTTATTTAAGAGGGGGAGGATGTAATGACCCGGCCAGTCGTTTCAAAAGTTGTAGACCTGCTACACCATTCACTGCTCATTTTGTACTTTATAACTGTTATGTGACTTGCTGGGGTAATTGGTTCCGGTCCGGTGAGATTTTTAGAATGAATTGGAGCACTTAGTTCCAAAGTTTAAAACTTAAGTTGAAAAGGTTGGCTGTATGTTGACCTATGTGTAGACGACCCCGAAATAGAATTTTGATGATTTCAACAGCTCCATATGATGATTTTGGACTTAGGAGCTTGTTCGGATTATTATTTGGAAGTCTGTAGTTAAATAAGGCTTGAAATGGCTAAAATCGGAATTTAAGTTAGGAAGTTTGACCGGGGAGTTGAGTTTTTGATATCGGAGTTGGAATCCAATTCCAAAAATTTTCATAGCTCTGTTATGTCATTTATTACTTGTGTGCAAAATTTGGAGATCCATAACATGATTTGAGAGATTTCGGCATCGAAAGTAGAAGTTGGAAATTCTTAAGTTTCATTAAGCTTGAATTGGGGTGTGATTTGTGATTTTAGCGTTATTTGATGTGATTTGAGGTTTCGACTATGTCTGTATGATATTTTAGGACTTGTTGGTATATTTGGTTGAGGTGCCGAGGGCCTCGGGCGAGTTCCTGATGGCTGTTCTGGTTTCCTTCTTCGCGTTCGCGAAGAGGAAATTTGGACTGTCAAATTTTGTGCTTCGTGTTCGCTACCGAGGGCACGCATTCGTGAAAGGTCGAGGTGAAAAGCTTCTCTTTGGCGATCGAAGCCCCGCGTTCGCTAAGGTGAAATGGCCGTAGAGGATTTTTGCCTTCGCGTTCGCAAAGGCCAATCCAGGCAAGGCATCGCGTTTGCAAGGTTGCCTTCGCGTTCACGAAGGGCAATGTTTGGCAGCACAAATTTGTGCCTCGCGAACGCGAGGCACTAACCGCGTTCGCGAAGAAGAAATGTCTAGGCAGAGAGTTTAAGTTCAGAAAATTCCATTTTTGACGAATTGGAGCTCGGGGAGAGGCAATTTTCGAAAAATGTTGTATTTTCTTATGAAATTGATTCTACAATTTTTCTTGACTGTATCGAATTAATTATGACTAGATTCGAGCCGATCGGAGTAAGAAAATCGAGGAAAGTCATACAACTTGACTAATTGAGCGTGGTTTGAGGTAAGTGACTTGTCTTACCTTGTGTGGGGAAATTTCTCCAAGGATTGATATTGCTGTGATAATCGTAATGTGTTGAAAGTCATGTACACGAGGTGACGAGTGTGTACACGGGCTAAATGTGCAAGATTATGTTTTTAAATAGTGTAGATCATTGTTGCATATTAGTTAAATTATTTTATCTTGTTATATTCCTCATTATTGATCTGATTTATATACTTTAAATTCTCTTGACCTTTTCCTGTTAATTATTTTTACCTGTTTAGTTGAAACGTGGTTTGTTTTATTCTGTGCATTATTTGAAGGTAGCATTTCTTTAATTTAAATATTAATATTGTGATATTTTAAATTTGGTACGGAGGCAACGTATTAAAAATTTTGAAATATTATTTTTTATGAGTTATTTATTACCGAATATTTTGTGAGATTTGTTACTCATTGTGATTGAGCCCTGAGCTCCCTGTTGTGGAAAATATTGTTGATGTTGTTTATTTTTGCAAATTGAATTATTTGGGCACTTCAGGTGCAAATTGTGATATATTGTGATATTGATACGCATGCGGTGGTATAAGGTCTAGGTGTTGAAACGTATGCGGCGAGATAAGAGTGGCTTGATACGCGTGGCTAGTAGGGGAACTACTAGAAGTCATGCGGCGTGATAAGGGTGGCTAAAATGCGAGATGTTATTTCGGGAAAAAATATTTTCTTTAAAATAAATTGTGAAGGCTCCCGCGGTGATACAAGGAAATGAGATATTGTGAATTTACTTATGAATTGGTACTACGAGGCGGTAACTCGTGAGTTCCCTTGTTGATATTTATTTATTGCCGTAGTTGCCTTTGATTATTATTGTGATTTCCTTAAAGTTGAAAAATTCTGTTTTGTTTTCGCGAGGTATTATTTGCCATTATTCTGCGTAGTTAAATGGTGATATACTACTACTTGACTCATTTCCATTGTCATTTTATTTTTATTATATTGTTAAAAATTTCACCATGTCTTTTATTATTCCAGTAGGTCCTGACCTGACTTCGTCACTGCTCTACCGAGGTTAGGTTTGGCACTTACTGGGTACCGTTGTGGTGTACTCATACTACGCTTCTGCACATCCTTTTGTGCAGATCAAGGTACATCCTATCAGCCCAGACATCAGTGAGCTACCTGTGTACGGAGACTTCGAGGTATATCTGCCAGCGTCCGCACACTGCGGAGTCCCTTTCTATACTTATTATGTTTCTTCCTTATTTTCTGTAAACTCTGATAGATAGAGATATTAAGGATAAATTATTAGAAACTTGTGACATATTTCTACCGGGTATTTGGGATATGTAACTATGTTAATTGCATATTTATTTATTTCATATTTCTAGTTTTATTCCGCATTGATAGACTTACCTAGTCTTAGAGACTAGGTGCCATCACGACATCCTACGTAGGGGATTTGGGGTCCTGACACTTATGAGAGGAGCAGATCAATTGGTGCAGCACTGCTTTCATGGCATGAGTTCTCAATTCGCATTTTGGAGAAGTTTGTGCCATAGACCCGTAGATAGGAACTGTGTAGGCAGTTCGAACAGCTCTGTCCGGAGGACATGTCGGTTACCCAATATGTGATGATGTTTTCAGACTTTGCTCGTCGTGTAGTCTGGTTGATTCCCACTTAGAGGGAAAAGATTAGGAGGTTCATTAATGGCCTCAACCAGCAATTGTGTTTTATTACGACTCTAGGGAATGTAGCAGGTGCTAGGTTCGACGAGGTGGTCGACAGTGCTCGACAGCTAGAAATGGTCCGTACTCAGGAGCGTGAGGTGAGGGAGTCCAAGAGGTCTCGTGGTCCGAGGAATTATAGTGGTGTTCTGTTTTGGGGACAGTCCTATCACAGCAGGAGTCGACCTTAAAGGCCCAATCAGATGGCTTGTTCGGCTTAAAGTGGTGCATCTGCTAGCCATGGTTCATATAGTACTCGTCTGAGTCAGTCATCTGTTAGTGAACTTGCCTCTTAGAGTTCATCTCGTGCACCATCAGTGCAGGGTTCATCTATACCAGATTCTTCTAGTAGTTATTCTAGTTCTCGAGATCCACCTCACTACTTGCCGCCATTGTCAGAGAAGGGTTGTTTTGATTTTGTAGATTCGGGTCATATGAAGAGACATTGTCCCCGCCTTTCATGAGGTCTACTTGAGCAAAGAAGTTAGGATATGGTTCATGCACCAATTATTCCACCACCCACCCAGCCAGCATAGGGTGTGGCACATGCAGCTAGTGGTCTCCTTAGAGGAGGAGGCAGATCAGGTGATAGTCATGCTAGATTCTATGCTATTCCTGCCAGACCACATGCACTTGCCTCAGACACGGTAATCACATGTATTGTCTCAATATGCAACTAGGATGTTTCTCTATTATTTGACCCTAGTTCCACATATTCGTATGTCTCGTCATATTTTGCTTGTTGTTTGGAATTGGCCCGTGAGTCCTTAATCTCACCTGTTCATGTATCTACGCCGGTGGGCGATACTATTATTGTGGACTGTGTGCATCAGCCCTGTGTGGTAGCCATTAGGGGATTGGAGACCATAGTTGATCTTTTATTGCTTAGTATGGTCAATTTTGATATGATCTTGGGTATGGATTGGTTGTCTCCATGTCATGCTATTCTAGATTGTCACGCTAAGACTGTGACATTGGCAATGCCAGGGTTGCCAAGGATCGTGTGGAGCGGTTCTCCAGATTTTGTCCCCAGCAAGGTAATTTCTTATTTCAAGGCCCAACGAATAGTTGGGAAGGGGTGTTTATCATATTTTGCCTTTGTGAGAGATTTTGATGCAAAAACTCCTACATTACATTCTATTCCGGTAGTGCGAGATTTCCGAATGTGTTTCCTCCAGATCTTTCGGGCATGCCTCCTGACAAGGATATTGATTTCGGTATGATGGTTACTGTACGGAGAATATTTAATATGGCCGAAATGAGTTTCTTGAAATGAAGAGGGGTGTGAAGATTTAACTATTATTTCAGATGCGATATGACTTGAGTTTGGATGATATTATTGAACTCTTAGTGGATGTTAATGAGGAAGGAACGGACTTATACAACGTCATGGAAAGAGGTCGGATATGAGATCATGGCTGATGATTCAGAATGTTCATGAGGAGATTTAACAAAATACTTCGAGAAATTTGGTGGGTTAACGGTGTGAGATCACGGTAATCGATAAATTTTTCGTGATGCCTTTTCGGCTGACGAATGCCCCAGCAATATTTATGCTCCTGATGAACGGTGTATTCCATCTGTATCTTGAATCATTTGTCGTAGTATTTATCGATGATATCCTCGTATACTCACGTAGCCATGAAGAGCATGCACAACATTTGAGAATTGTACTATAGAGGCCGATGGAGGAGAAACATTATGCCAAATTCACCATGTGTGAGTTCTGTTTTAGTTCAGTAGCATTCTTGGGACACGTGGTGTCTAGATAAGGGATTTGTGTAGGTCCGAGGAAGATATATGCAGTTCAGAGTTAGCACAGGCCATCTTCAGCTACTCAGATTCGGAGTTTTCTTGGGTTGGCCGGATATTATTGTCGCTTTGTGGAAGATTTCTCATCCATTGCTGCACCTATGACTAAATTGACCAAGAAAGGTGCTCCATTCAGGTGGTCAGATGAGTGTGAAGAGAGCTTTCAAAAGCTCAAGGCTGCGTTGACCAGAACTCAATTTCTAGTTTTGCCTTCAGCGTCGAGTTCTTATACTGTGTATTGTGATGCTTGTCGGATTGGTGTTGGGTTTGTCTTAATGCAGGATGGTAGAGTAATTTCTTATGCTTCGCTCCAGTCGAAGCCACATGAGAAGAACTACCACGTCCATGATTTAGAGTTGGCAGCTATTGTTCATGCATTAAAGATTTAGAGGCACTATCTCTACGGTGTGTCTTGTGAGGTATTTACAGATCACCGGATCCTACAACACTTATTCAAACAAAATGATCTACATTTGAGGCAATACAGATGGTTAGAGCTACTAAAGGACTATGATATTACCATTTTGTATCATCCTGGAAAGGCCAATGTGGTGGCCAATGTATTGAGTATAAAGACGGTGAGTGTGGGTAGTCTTGTATTTATTCCTGTTGGTGAGAGGCCACTTGCATAAGATGTTCAGGTTTTAGCCAATCAGTTCGTGAGGTTAGATATTTTGGAGCCCAGTCGGTTTCTAGCTTGTGTAGTTTCTTGGTCTTCCGTATATGACCGCATCAGATAGCTCCAGTATGATGATCCCCATTTGCTTGTCCTGAAGAAAACAGTTCAACACGGTGATACCAAAGATGTTAATATTGAAGATGATGGGGTGTTAAGGATGCAGGGTCGGATTTGTATACGAAACGTAGATGGGCTACGTGAGTTGATTCTTGAGAAGGCCCATAGTTCACGGTATTCCATTCACCCGGGTGCCGCAAAGATGTATCATGACTTGAGGAAGCATTATTGGTGGAGAGGGATAAACAAAGATATAGTGGGGTTAGTAGCTCGGTGTTTAAATTGTCAGCAAGTGAAGTACGAGCACCAGAGATGGGGCATATTGCTTCAAAGACTTGAAATTTCAGAGTGGAACTGGGAGCGGTTCACCACGGACTTCCACGGACTTTGCGAACGTTTGATGCTATTTGGATGACTGTGGATAGATTGACCAATTCCGCGCATTTTATTCCAGTTGGTACTACTTATTCTTCTGAGCGGTTAGCTGAGATTTGTATCCGTGAGATTGTTCGCCTTCATGATGTGCCAGTGTCCATCACTTTAGATAGGGGCACGCAGTTTACATCACATTTTGCAAGAGCAGTGCAGAGAGAGTTAGGCACACGGGTTCAGTTGAGTACAATATTTCATACTCAAATGGACGAACAATTAGAGTGCACTATTCAAATATTGGAAGATATGTTACGTGCTTGTGTTATCAATTTCGGGGGTTCTTTGGATCAGTTTTTGCCGCTAGCAAAGTTTGCCTATAATAACAGCTACCAATCGAGCATTTAGATGGCTCCGTATGAGGCGTTATATGGGAGACGGTGTCAGTCTCTAGTAGGTTAGTTTGAGTCAGTTGAGGCTAGGCTATTGGGTACTGAATTAGTTCAGTTTGGAAAAAGTTAAATTCATTCAGGATCGAATACGCACGGTGCAATATAGACAGAAGAGTTATGCTTACCAGAAGGTTCGTGATGTTTCTTACATGGTAGGAGATAAGGTACTACTCAAAACATCACCTATGAAGGGTGTTATGTGATTCGGGAAGAAGGACAAGTATAGTCCTCGGTATATTGGGCCTTTTGAGGTACTTGAGAGGATTGGAGATGTGGCTTATAAACTTACATTGCCGTCTAGTCTATCGGGTGTTCATTTAGTGTTTCATGTATCTATGCTCCGTAAATATGCCGCAGATGCGTCTCATATTTTGGACTTTAGCACAGTTCACCTGAATTTTAATTTGACTTATGATATGGAGCCGGTGACTATTTTGGATCGGCAGGATTAAAAGTTAAGATAAAATAACATAGCCTCAGTGAAAGTGCAGTGGAGAGGTCAGCCAGTCGGAGAAGCTACTTGGGAAACTGTGCGGGATATGCGGAGAAAATATCCACACCTATTTGACACTCCATTTATAATTCTAAACTTGTTCGAGGATAAACGTTTGTTTAAGACGGGGAATGTAATGACCCGATCAGTCGTTTTGAGTATTGCAGCCCTACTTCCCCATTTACTGCTTTTTCTGTGTTCAATTATAGTTATGTGACTTGTTGGGGAGGTTTCAGAACGAATTGGAACACTTAGTTCCAAGATTTAAAGCTTAAGGTGAGATAATTGACAGAAATTATGTGTAAACGGACCCGGAAATGGAATTTTGATGGTTCCAATAGCTCAGTATGGTGAATTCTGACTTAGGAGAGTGTCTGGATATTTATTAAGAGGTCCATAGTAAAATTTTGCTTAAAATGGCGAAAATAGGAAATTTAAGTTTGGGAGTTTGACCGGAGAGTTGATTTTTTGATATCGGGGTCGAAATCCGATTCTGGAAATTTGAATAGGTCTGTTATGTCATTTATGACTTGTGTGCAAAGTTTGAGGTCAATTGGTTTTGATTTGATAGGTTTGGGCATCGAATGTACGAGTTGGAATTTGTTAGTTTTCATTAGGCTTGAATTGGGGTGTGATTCATGGTTTTAGCATTGTTTGATGTTATTTGAGGGTTCAACGATGTCCGTATTATGTTTTAGGACTTGTTGGTGTATTTGGTTGAGGTCCAGGGGGCCTCGGGTGAGTTTCGGATGGTTAACGGATTGAATGTTGGACTTAGAGGTTTGCTTAAGTTTTTTCGGTGCACTGTCTGGTTTCCTTCTATGCGATCGTGTAAGCAAGTCTGCGGTCGTGCAGGCTAAATTGGATAGCTTGAATATTTGTGCTATGAGATTGGTCTGGTAAGTCCGCGATTGCGAAGCTGTTGGCCAGCAGTACTGGGCGAACGCATAGATTATGCCGCGTTCGCATATAGTGAAAGAGGCAATTCGAAAATTCATGCTTTGTGCTATGCAATCGCGTATGGCCGTCCGCGATCATGTAGGGTGGAGGAAGCTGTGCTTCACGATCGCGTGAAGGGATCCGTGATCACGTAAGATAAAATTATGGCAGGGGAAAATTGTTCTTCGCGATCGCGTGAGTTGGTCCGCGATCACATAGTGGAAATGACTGGGCATCAGAGCTTATGTTATGTTCATCTCATTTTCCATTTTTGACGATTTCGAGCTCGGGGAGAGGTGATTTTCGGGAGATTTTCAATGGAAACATCGAGGTAAGTGTTCTTCACTCAAATTTGGTCAAATTATCTGAATCTATAGTTATTTTTAGCATTTAATTGGTGTTTTAAGTTGGAAAAACATTGTGAAAACCCTTAAGGTTAAATTGAAGATTTGAGGGTTGCTTTGATGTTGGAATTTGGTAAAATTTATATGGTTGGACTCGTGGTTGGATGAGCGTTCATATTTTGTGACTTTTGTCGGGTTCCGAGATGTGGGCCCCACTAACGATTTTTGAGTGGAATTTCGGATTTGTTTGCAAAATTAGTATTGTATATGGAATTAATTCCTATAATTTGTGTTGACTGTATCAAATTTATGCTCTATTGATTTATGCCCAGACCTGGCTTATTATATCGCTTGTGCTGAATGAGCCCCTCCGTAGTCTGCACCCCACACAGTGAGCGCATTGGACATTATATTTGGGATGGAGTTGTCTGGGCATGGAGTTGACATATATATTCATATTTGGGATGGTGTTCCCACGGCATGAAGTTTCCTTATTTATTTATTTACATTTGGGATGGAGTTCCCAAGGCATGGAGTTGCCTTCTTTCATTTATATCTACGATAGATTGGCCATATACAGTACTGAGTTACTACTGTCNACTTCATGCCGTGGGAACACCATCCCAAATATGAATATATATGTCAACTCCATGCCCAGACAACTCCATCCCAAATATAATGTCCAATGCGCTCACTGTGTGGGGTGCAGACTACGGAGGGGCTCATTCAGCACAAGCGATATAATAAGCCAGGTCTGGGCATAAATCAATAGACCATAAATTTGATACAGTCAACACAAATTATAGGAATTAATTCCATATACAATACTAATTTTGCAAACAAATCCGAAATTCCACTCAAAAATCGTTAGTGGGGCCCACATCTCGGAACCCGACAAAAGTCACAAAATATGAACGCTCATCCAACCACGAGTCCAACCATATAAATTTTACCAAATTCCAACATCAAAGCAACCCTCAAATCTTCAATTTAACCTTAAGGGTTGCTTTGATGTTGGAATTTGGTAAAATTTATATGGTTGGACTCGTGGTTGGATGAGCGTTCATATTTTGTGACTTTTGTCGGGTTCCGAGATGTGGGCCCCACTAACGATTTTTGAGTGGAATTTCGGATTTGTTTGCAAAATTAGTATTGTATATGGAATTAATTCCTATAATTTGTGTTGACTGTATCAAATTTATGGTCTATTGATTTATGCCCAGACCTGGCTTATTATATCGCTTGTGCTGAATGAGCCCCTCCGTAGTCTGCACCCCACACAGTGAGCGCATTGGACATTATATTTGGGATGGAGTTGTCTGGGCATGGAGTTGACATATATATTCATATTTGGGATGGTGTTCCCACGGCATGAAGTTTCCTTATTTATTTATTTACATTTGGGATGGAGTTCCCAAGGCATGGAGTTGCCTTCTTTCATTTATATCTACGATAGATTGGCCATATACAGTACTGAGTTACTACTGTCAGTTGATATTTATATTGAGGGATGAATCTTCTATGGTCTGGAGCTGCCTGTACAATACTAAGTGATTGAGTACTCTAAGAGTGTGAGTACGTGATGCTTCCATGGTAGTATATAATATACAGCATGTACATTGGCATGTAGATATAGTGATTCTATATTCCTCATATCATACAACGTTGATTTATTTTACTTATACTGAGTAATCTGTTAACCTTGAAAACATGCCTACATTTTTGTACTGTTATTTCATATTGGACTGTACCTGTTGAGATCGTCACCACTTTCATCCCACAGGTTAGTCTTGTTACTTATGAAGTACACGGGGTCGGTTGTACGCATACTACACTTTGCACTTCGTGTGAACATCCAGGTACTTTCGGATATAGCGACTGCTAGGTTTCGGAGAATAAGTGTTGGAGATTATCGAGGTATCATCTTGCCGTCCGCAGACCTTGACTCTCTTTTCTTTCAGTTATTTGTATTGTTCTGTATTTCCAGACAATGTTTTATTAGTAAGACTATGTTATCATTTAGATGCTCATGTACTCAGTGACACCGGGTTTTGGAGTGTATATGTATCAATATTTTGGGAGTTTTTATTAAATGTAAATATTATATTTTCAATCGTAAAAGAATTTGTGATTTATTGAGGTTGTCTGCTTGCCTAGTAATGAGATATGCTCCATCACGTAGGTGAGATCTTGGGTCGTGACTGTGTCACATGTTGATTTGGTGAGTATTTATGAGATTTATATGTTTCCTACATCATTAGTAGTATTGGGTAGGTTTGGAACAAAGTTCTAGTTGATAAAGAGATAGTTACCAGTACTGTGTTGGATTATTCGCAACTATTGTGGCCGATGTTGTTGATATGGGCTGATGGGTGATGTGTTTCATCATGTGGTTATACCTTGTTGATTTATGCATGAGTGTTTACAGTAGGTTGCGGTTGATACAGTGTGTTTATATGAAGATCGGGTTTTTGGTGAAATGCTTGGATGTTGAAATTTGGTTCTAAGGCTTATTAGTATGGGTGGAAGGAATAATCTTTAGTTGAGGTGGTGTTGTTATGCTTTTGAAGATTGGGGTGACGTGGTATCACCCGTGAGAATGTGTATGGTGATTTCATTCAGTGATTTGATTATTTCAAAACGGTTCTTGGCATGTTCGAGGACCAAATATTTTTTAGAGGGGGAGAATGTAACGACCTGGCCGGTTGTTTTAAGTATTGTAGCCTCGTTACCCTATTTATTGTCTCTAATATGTTCATTTGTGGTTACATGACTTTTCGGGGTAGTTGGTTTGGTTTTGTGTGTGTTTCGGAGTGAATTGGGACACTTAGTCCTAAGGTTGGAAGCTTAAGTTAAAAGATTTTACCAAAGTTTGACTTTTGTGTAGATGATCCCATAACTGTGTTTTGATTGTTTAGGTTGCTTTGAATAGTGATTTTGAACTTAGGCATATGTTCGGATGTGAATATGGAGGCCCGTAAGTTATTTTGACATAAATAGGCGAACGTTGGAAAGTTACAGGTTTAGAAGGTTTATAGGTTTGACCGAGGGTTGACTTTATTGATATAGGGCTCAGATTGTTATTTCGGGAATTAGAATAGGTCATTTAGTTCATTTGGGACTT
>AWOL01S0034050.1:38351-53477 GCA_000715115.1 Nicotiana otophora | reverse complement strand
CAACACATATTCATTTAGTTTACCTATGGGGTAATTTCCCTCTTACAAGGTTAGAAAGGAGACTTACCTCATCTCAAAGCCTACTTCCCAATTCAAGAACACGCTCAAATCTCTAAATTTGATGCCAAACGACTCGAAGCTAGTCAAACATTACATGAATCAATCTATGCTCAAAGGTTCATAATTCTACCATTTAAGTGATTACCCAACTTAAATTGCAAGATTCTTAAAATTTACCCCGGGCCCACACGCTCGGATTTGCAGAAATATTTAAAGAAAGTTGTTACCCATAACCTTAGTAACATAAATATCTGATTTTTACTAAATTCCATAACAAATTTCGTGGTTAAATCCCATTTTTATCAAAAATCTAGGTTTTCATCTAAACCCGCAATTTTTACTAATTTACATATTATAACCTACCCATAAACTATGTATTTAACTCACATTTGATAGGAATTACTTACCTCAACAAGTTGATGGAAATCCCCTCTCTAACCAGCTCAAATATCGCCACCAAGAAGAGTAAGAAGTGAGCAAAAGTGCTCAAAGTCCAATTTTAAAACACACTGCCCTTCAGTGACTTCCGCACCTGCGGTTAAATTGGCGCACTTGCGGCTCCGCTTCTACGGACAACTCGCGCAGGTGCGGACCAAAGCCAAGCTGCCACATCTCACTTCTGCGCCCGGGTGATCGCACCTGCGGCCACGCATCAGCGACAAACGACGTGCATCTACGACACTGTCCGCTCCTGCGATGCCTGCCTTCGCACCTGTGCTTTCGCAGGTGCGGTCCTTCTTCCGCTTCTACGATGGCTAGGCAGCCTATGTTGGGATGCACCTGCTAGATTGCACCTACGACTGACCAAGTGTAGGTGCGATTATGACAGCAGCTGGAGCTTCAGCTTTGGCTTCCAAATTCCAACTTGGTCTGAGCCTCGTCCGATTGATACTCGGGGCCCCCGGGGCCCCTTCCGAACGATCCAACAAGTTTGAAATCAGAAAATGGACTCGTTCGAACTCTCAGAATGCCTGAAACAACATTAAAACTAAGAATCACATCCTAAAACCAATTGAATCAAACTAAAGAACTTCAAGTTCTTCAATTTACTTCTGATGCGCCGAAACATAATTATACTACTCGAAATAACACCAAATTTTGCGTGCAAGTCTTAAATGATACTACGGAACTATTCCTAATCTCGGAATTCCATTTGGACCTCGATGTCACAAAAACCCGTTCCAAACCAAATTTTAAAGAACTTCTAAAACCTTCAAGAACCAACATTCACTAGTGGGCGCCAAAACGCTCGCGGGTCATCCAAAACCTGATTCGAACATACGCCCAATTCCGAAATCATCATACGAACCTATTGGAACCGTCAAATCCCGATTCCAAGGTCGTTTACCCAAAATGTTGACCGAAGTCAAACTTGGCCTTTCAAGCCAATCTTAAGGAATCAAGTGTTTCGATTTCAACCCAAACTCTTCCAAATCCCGAACCAACCGTCCCCGCAAGTCATAAATCAGTAAAAGCATGCACGGAAAGTCTTATTTAGGGGAACAGGATTCTAGAAAGTAAAATAACCGGTCAGATCATTACAAAAAAGTTCTAAAACATAACACGGACTTACTCGGGGTCTCAAATCACATCAAACAACATCGAAATTTCAATTCACACCTCGATTCGAACTTTTAAATTTTCAAACTTGGCACACAATTCATAAATGACATAACGGAGATATTCAAATTTCTAGAATCGGATTCCGGCCCCGATATGAAAAAGTCAACTCCGTGGTCAAACTTGAAAATCTTTAGCCTTTAAATTTCTAGTTTCCGTTAAATGGTCATAACTTGAGCTATGGACCTCCAAATTAACTTCCGAGCATACGCCCAAGTTCCAAATCATAATACGGATCTACCGGAACTGTCGAAACACTGATCCGGATCCGGTTACTCAAAATGTTGACCAAAATCAACTCAGTTTAGTTTTAAGGCTCTATTTCACATTTTAATCAATGTTTCATATAAAAACTTTTCAAAAACTTATACGGACTGCACACGCAAGTCAAGGAGTGATAAATAGTACTTTTTAAAGTCTTAGAATACAAAATTAATTATTAAATTTAAATATGACCTTTTGGGTCATCACAATAAAGTTATATATTCAAATTTGTTTTAATTTATATTTTCTGACATATTAATGCATATTTTATGTAGCATCTGGTTTTGTTGATGTTAGATTCCAGATGAAGATAAATGGTTAGAAATATGTGATTCAGAGGCTCATAAATTAACAGCTCATCTTTGTAAACAAACAACAAATGAAGATATTCCATCTGCTAAGATGACGAAACAGTCATGCAATGAAGATGTTCCAGCTGTAGAGGTTTATATAAAATCAGCAACCGAGATGATTCCAGATCATGAAATTGAGATGACTGACTCTCAGATTGATTGTCAGATTCATAAATTAACTTCCGAATTTGTAGGTGTTGCTCTTGTAATGTCATCTATTCCAAAATGCTCTACACCTGAAAATGCTGCAACTTCTTCCTTGCCTATTCAGTCAAGTTTTGAAGGTGTCCAAGCTTATGACGTTTTGGACGACTCTAGTCAAGAAGATGCAAGAAGAATAAGAAAACATGTTGTACCTCGTGTTATTGTGAAAGGGGATCACCCTTTTAAAACGTCAATTACTGAAGAAAATCATGTATCAATTAGTGATGAGTTTAGTAAGTTTGTTCAAACAAAGTTAACTCAAAGTCGCAGGTAATTTTACATTTTTCTTAATGCTTTGATTTTATTTTCTTTGTAATGATAGTTTGGACAATTATATTTATATATTTATTAAATCTTTTTAGGAAGAAGGGGTACGAAAAGAAGGATGATATTCTGGAGGAACAGTTTGATCTTGGAATTGCATTTATATTTGAGAGGACATGGTTTTTTGAACTTCATTATCCTGGTATACGTATCAATGAGATGGTAATATCAACATACATTTTGTTTTGTTTTGTTTTAGTATCGGTATGTGTGTGTATATTCGATTGATGTCTATTTTCTTTTTGTAGCATATTGATGTAATATTCTATTACCTCCGGAAGAAAGAAAAATATGGGAACATAAGGATGACAACTACCGACAACTATTTCAGTTCTGCCATTGAAGAGGTGTACAATAAATCAACCATAGATAGCATGAATGTAAAAAAATAGATATTTGAGTTGACAAAGAAATTAAAAGAGTATGAGCTTGGGTTTTACATTCTTTGTAACACCCCTTGGCTTTTTGTTAATTATGTTCTTATGACAATCAATGTAAAAGATGCATGGCATTTGGTGTTGGGCGTTCTATCTTTGCATGATGGCTGCATATACGTATATGACTCAATGAGATCCCCAAGACATGGTGTTGTAGTTCGTAAAGCATTACACTTATTTGTTGTGATGATACCATTGTTGCTCAACACTACTACATTTGTTTAGCAAAGAAGTGACATTGCAACAAATAGATCACATTACTTGGGGAAAGAGGATCTATCTGAACCATTTCTTCTTATATCAGTGGATGAGTTGCCTCAACAGGAAAAACGTAAGTTGCAATATTTTTTTATATCATATTCTTCAGTTTTTACTCCTTTATTGTTTATCTTATTCTTTCTCAATATGTGTTTTGTATGTAGTGATTGTGGTATATATTGTTTTGCATTTGCGGAGTATTTCATTGAAGGCAAGAAGATACTTGTTGACAAGAACATATTTGATCCTACACGTCTTCGAACTAGATATGGAGCATTGTTATACAATTATGGCAAGAAGAAGCAGCTGAAAAATCTGGTTAGTGAAGATGAGGCCACTAGAAGATTAGACAAACCTTACGTTTCAAAAAGGCACAACACAACAACAACAACCCAGTATAATCCCACTAGTGGGGTCTGGGGAGGGTAGTGTGTACGCAGACCTTACCTCTACCCTGGGGTAGAGAGGCTGTTTCCAATAGACCCTCGGCATCCTTCCCTCCAAGAACTCCCCACCTTGCTCTTGGAGTGACTCGAACTCACAACCTCTTGGTTGGAAGTGGAGGGTGCTTACTATCAGAGCAACCCACCTTGTCAAAAGGCACAACACAAACACCAATAAATAGTTTTTTGTTTTTTGATATAATTAAAAAGCTATTTTGGATTGAAATGCAGATTAAAATACCGGAATATATATTTTTAGCATGTGTTTGTGTTTCTATTTTTATATTTTTATGTATAATGTAGTTAGGAGTTTATATTTTTAATGGTGTATTTTTTATATAATAATTTGCTGGAGTTAAAGACTTTAACATTTTGCTTCCTGTATATTCTGCTGGAGATATATCACCTGAAAGTATTTTCTCCAGTATTTTATCCGGGATGTGTACAATCATGTTTTATTTTTTTATTTTAATTTTTGAATTTTTTAATGGATTTGAAGCCATTTATAGATTAAAATAAAGATTAACGATTTTTTATGGTGTGTTTTTATGGATATTAAGTTGGATTTAGTAGTTTTTGCTGATGCTATTCTATTATAATTAGCTGGATTTCTTATTTTGTTTTGTTCGTGTATATTATACTGAAAATGCTACTTACGAAGCGCTATAAACTAGTTTATTATAATGGAGAAGTATAAAACAAATGTAAAATTATATCCAGAATAATTTACTAGAGTTAAAGACTTTAAATTCTTTCTTCATATATATTATCCTAGAGATATATTACTTGAAAGTGTTTTCTCCAGTATTTTATACTGGATCTGAAGAGATTTATTGTAACGACCAGGTCGGTCGTTCCGAGAGTTATGTCCCCGTTTTCTCTATTTCTGCTTCTTTTTGTGTTCTTCAGCTATATTATGATATGTCGGGTTAATTGGTTCGGGTTCAGAGTGGTTTCGGAGTGAATTGAGATACTTAGTCTCTTTATTAGAAGCTTAAGTTGGAAAAGTCAACCGGATGTTAACTTATGTGTAAACGATCTCGGATTTGAATTTTGATGCTTTTGTTAGCTCCGTAGGTGATTTCAGACTTAGGAGCGCGTCTGAAATGTGATTTGGAGGTCAGTGGTAGAATTAGGCTTGAACTGGCAAAAGTTAGAATTTTGGCAATTTTGGCTAGCAGTGGAAATTTTTATATCAGGGTCGGATTGGATTTTCGGATGTTCGAGTAGGTTCAAGGTGTAATTTCTGACTTGTGTGCAGGATTTGGGGTCATTCGGACGTGGTTTGGTAGGTTTCAGCATCATTTGTGGAATTCGGAAATTTCTAAGTTCATTTGGCTTGAATCCGTGTGTAATTCTTGTTTTGGTGTTGTTGAAGGTTCGACTAAGTTCGTATGAGGTTATGGGACACGTTGGTATATTTGGTTGAGGTCCCGAGGGCCTCGGGTGAGTTATGGGTGGTTAACGGATCATTCTTAGCCTTGGTGAGATTGCTGATATCTGCCGCTGCATTCTTCTGGTTTCATCTTTCACGATCGCGAGTGGGCTCTCCTGTTCGCGAAGAGTGTTTTCTGAGTGGTGAATTTTTGTTCTACGCAGGGGAGGACGCGAACGCGAACGCGAAGGTATGGTATGCGTGTGCATCGCGAACGTGGGAGAAGGTTTACGTTCGCGAAGAGGAGTAAGGAAGTTGGGGACGCCAGGTCCTTGTACTACGCGTTCACGAGGTGGTGGTCGCGTTCGCATTCGCGAAGGTCTGAGCTAGTAAAGCATCACGTTCGTGAGGCATGTGTCACTTTTGCGAAGAGTAAAGTGGTGAGGCGGTCAATTTGGTCTACGCGAACGCGAAAGTACGGTCGCGTTCGCGAAGAGGAAAATCTGGGTAGCCAGTGTTAAATTCAAATCGAGGGTTTGAACTCCTTTTTTCATATTTTCAGCTAGAGATCACGGATTTGGGCGATTCTTGACGGGATTTTCGTGGTGTTGATTGGGGTAAGTGTTTCTCACTTGGTTTTGGTAAAATTCCATGATTATATCTTGATTTTTATCATCTAAATTGTGATTTGGGGTGAAAAATTGGGGAAAAGTGGAAGAGTTCTTGAGATGGAATTTTGAGGTTTTGAAAGGGATTTTGTTGTCGGATTTGAGTAAATTTGGTATGGTTAGACTCGTGAGTGAATGGGCTTTCGGATTTTTTGACTTTTATCAGATTTTGAGACGTGGGCCCGGGGGTCGGGTTTGAGCCGATTGCCGATTTTGGCTATAATTTGGTATTCTTCTTATGGAATTGATTCCTTTAGCCTATATTGATCGTATTGTATTACTTGTGGCTAGATTCGGGACGTTCGGAGGCTGAATTGAGAAGCAAGGGCATTTCGGAGTAGGACTTTGCTTGGTTTGAGGTAAGTAACATTTTCAAACTTGGTTCTAAGGGTTCAAGACCCCTAATTATATGTTATGTGATTGGTATTAAGGTGACGCACATGCCAAGTGACGGGCGTACGGACGTGCACCATGAGAATTGTGACCTGGGTGATTCCATGGCACCGTTTAGTGACTCTATCCTGTTGATATCCATGTTTTCATCATGTGATAAAGTAGTTGAGCTGTAAATCATGCTAGATATCATGTGTAGGCTTTGTGCCGGTATTGTTTGGACCCTTAGTGGTCGTTTCTTGCTGTCATCTCACTAGTGTCATTTACTATTTCATACTCAGTCATGATCATGTATTTTTATATTGTATCTCAGTCTCAGTTATTTATTGATTCATCATATCATTGTTCCGGGTTATTTTCATAACATTGTGAGCCCGTGGTGAGACTGGAGAGGTTGATGACTGAGTGAGGCCGAGTGCCTGGTTATGAGTGATAGTTATGGGATCGGGTTGCACACCGCAGTGGTTATTTTGATGATTATGATAGCGCTTGGGCTGTAGGAGCCCTTCCGGAGTCTGTAACACACCCCTAGTGAGCGCGGATGATATTATTGAGGGATGGATTTCCCTGGACATGGATTTGTCCTAAGTACTTGATACCTGGAGATGGATTTCTCCACAGGGTTGGATTGCCCTTTTTCCTCGGTACTGGTGACTTATAGTCATAGTTGTATTTGTTTCGGGATGGATTTCCCTGGACATGGATTTGTCCTAAGTACTTGATACCTGGAGATGGATTTCTCCACAGGGTTGGATTGCCCTTTTTCCTCGGTACTGGTGACTTATAGTCATAGTTGTATTTGTTTCGGGATGGATTTCCCTCGGCCGGATGGACATATATAGTACCGAGTGCTTGAATACTTGAGAGTGGTGCACATGGTGCATTTCATACAGTCTGTGCATTGGCATATAGAGATAGCTGAGTTGTATACCTTACACTGTTCAAATCTGTATTTCCTTTACTGGTTGAGCTGTATATTTGACTTGAAAGCATGCCAACGTTTCTGCACATTTACTTCTGTTATACCTGTTGAGGCTGAGTTCGTCACTACCTTTCAATCCAAATTTTGGACTTGTTACTTACTGAGTTGGTGTACTCACGTTACTCTCTGCACCTCGTGTGTATATCCAGGCGATACCGGTAGTAGCGACGGTTACTGATTGAGGATCCTAGAATTTCGGAGACCATCAAGGTAGCTGCACTGCGTTAGCGGGCCTTGACTCTCCTTCTTTATCTTTGTCGTACTTTTAGCTTTGTTATGTCATTTATGACTTGTACGCAAAATTTGAGTTCATTCCGGATTGATTTGCTATGTTTCAGCATCGAACCTAGAATGTTTCGACATTGTTTCTTCAAGAATATGTGGTATCACATTAAGAAACTGAGCTCCAAATTCAGTTTTGAATGAAGCATTAGATCCGTATTGAAATTTTGGATCCATAGCAAAAAGAATCATCTAATTCGGACATCGTATGAGAGAGTTATGCTCATTTCCATGTTGGGGGGTGATTTTCCGTCGCCATCAGTGCCCAGGGTAGCGTGGGGCGCTAGCCCTGGCGCTGGGATGTTTAAAGGTACTGGAAATAGCGCCACAGGCAGTGCCCCATGCCACCTGTGGCGCCCAAAATTGCTGAGGCCCTATAAACGGGGGTTTTCTGCCATCTTTGACAAAAATAGAGTTGGGGAGCTCGGTTTAGGCATTGTTTGGGCGATTTGCACTGGTAAACATTGGGGTAAGTGTTCTTTATACTAAATTGATTATATTTCATGATTCCATATTCATTTACATCATGAATCCGTGAATGTATGGAAGAAAAATCAGATTTTTATAAAATCTTTCAAAAATGTAAAATGAAGATTTGAAGGTCAAACGATGTCGGAATTCGATAATTTTTGTATGGTTAGACTCGTAATTGAATGGGTTGTCGGATTTTAAAAGTTTCAATGGGTTCCAAGATGTGGGTCCCACTTTTAATTTTTGAATTAATTTTGGATTTTTATTGTGAAATTTAGCATTTTCATATGAAATTGATTCCTATACCTCGTGTTGATTATATCGAATTATTTTGACTAAGATTCGAGGCGTTCGGAGGCCGAATCACGAGGAAAGGGATTATTGGAATAAAGAATTTGCACGGATTGAGGTAAGTAACTTTTCTAATCTTGGAGCTAAAGGTATAAACCCTGAATTACACTTGTTATGTGTTTGGTGTTGTGGTGACACACATGCTAGGTGACGGGCGTGTGGGCGTGCACCATGTGAACTGTGATTCCGTTATTCCTGTGGTACTGTGTAGTTACCTAAACTTATTTGAAATCATGAAAATCTCTACGTACTAGAGCTATTGAGCTGAGAATCATGTTAAAATCATTTTGAGACTATATGCTAGTATTATTGAGACCCACAAGGGTCATATTGTTGTTGAATTTGTTTAAATTGAAATTTTAAAACTCAGTCATGTTCATTCATATCATATCATCTCTCAGTCTCTGTTGCTATTTATTGATTCATCATATCATCATTTTGGGCTTATTTTCATGACATTGTGAGCCCGAGAGACTGGAGAGATTCATGACTGAGTGAGGCCTAGGGCCTGATGGTGAGGATATTTATGGGATCGGGCTACGTGCCGTATCATGTTTTATTGATTTATGCCATGATTGGCTTGTTATAGCGCTTGGGATGAAGGAGCCCCTCTAGAATCTATACATACCCCCAGTGAGCGCAGCTACTTACTGAGCGCGAGTGCCGAGTGACTTGGGAGGATTGAGTGACTTTGAGGCATGAGTGACTGTGAGGATTGAGTGACTGGGAGGACTGAGTGACTGTGAGGATTGAGTGACTGGGAGGACTGAGTGAAATGATATTCTGAAAGTATGCATATGGTTTTATCACTGAGGTGCATCGCATTAACATGCACACTTGACATATATGCATAGAGATGCTTTTTCCTCATGCTATACGCTATCACGTCATTCATGACTTCTCGCACATATTGGCATATGGGCATATTGATGCATTTTCCATTGGCTATGTGGAAAGAAAATGAAACATCTTATTTATTGTTGAAAGGAATTTTGAAAACATTATTATTTCAAACTTACTCATATTTTTGGCAACTTCGGTAAAAGACTTGAGTTTTCACTAATTCACTAGAAAGACAAAGCTATTTTCATAAATCATGATTAAGTTGAGCATGTTATTGTTGAATTATTACTTGTGCTGCTTTAAATTATATTGTTATGAAATACTGTTGGCTATTGGTGTTGGACCCCAACTTGTGTTCCAACTCGTCACTACTTTTAACCTAAGGTTAGGTTTGTTACGTATTGAGTACATGGGGTCGGTTGTACTTATACTACACTTCTGTACCTTGCGTATAGATATTGGATGTTGATGTTGCTGTGATCGACGGGAGCTAGATTTGAAGATGTACTTGTGTTCCGGTCATAGCTGCCTCTTGTTCATGGTAGCATTAGATTTATAAGAATCTGTTTATGTACATTTCAAACAGATGATGTATTTATTTCATACCAGTTTTGTAAATTCTAATTTCAGAAGCTCATGATTTATACTACCAGTCCTTAGAGAGTGTATTATAGTCAGTTAATTATTAATTGAATCAGATTGTGTTATTTGGTTTACCTAGCGGGTGAGGTTAGGTGCCATCACGACTAGTTGGATTTTGGGTCGTGACAAGTTAGTATCAGAGCCCTAGGTTCGTAGGTTCTACAAGTCATGAGCAAGTGTCAAGTAGAGTCTTGCGGATCGGTATGATGACGTCCATACCTATCTTGGAGAGGCTACATGGCATTTAGGATAATTTTCCATCTTTCTTTTCTTATCGTGCGGAATTGATTCAGCTTGAAACATAACTCTTTGAATTCCTTCCACGCATTCGTGTGCGCATGGGAGTGTTCGGTATCAGCTGTGCATCGCCTGCTTGTCATTCCATGAACGATGTTTGAGATGGATATTCTGTGTTCTGGTGATGGGCCAGTCTAGAGGACTTGAGGCCAGATTTAGACCGTAGCTTAGGCTCGGTAGCTTCAGTTATTGGAACTTATACATTTGGACTCATATGTCCAGTAGTGTCCCTATGAGTGGAATTTGTGGCTTGCTGAGCGGTTGAATAGATATATAATGAGCATGATGTGACTACAGAATGTGTCCAAATGGTTTGAATATGACGGGATGAGTTTGTTTGGGATGTGAAAAGGACTATTGGGTGCTTAATTTCTATCTTGATGTGACGTATAGTCTCGGGTTATGAGTGTGTTGAAGGGTCTCTCACGTTGTGAAATTGTGGACAAATTAAATTCTCATGTCTTGATAATGAGTTTGGACTCAGAAATATTAAGTGATTGCATAGAAGTTGTAGCTGCGAAAGGGTATAGCAAGATGCCAATTTGAGACTAAGCTAGTGGGTTATCTCATGCGGAGTAATCTACGTTGGTGTGTTCCTTATAATGTTGTGTAGGGAGTTTCTTTTCTAACAGCGGGGTATATGTGTTGATATTCGAGTTTGGATTGGTTGAGAAAGTTGACTTGACTGTCACAAGGATGAAAGCGAGCTTAGCAGATGATTTAAGGTATTTTATGATTTGTGTTACCTGAGCTTGTGAAGAATTTTCGTTGGAATGACTACGGGAGTATGACAATAGTAGAGTATGGGTATGATGGGTTATTAGATGTTTTTGTTTATATGGCTTTGAGAAAAGTAGGGGAGTCTGCTATCTTGTAACGCCCCGGCCGGTCGTTTTGAGAATTAGAACCCCGATCCCCTAATATCTGCTTTCCCCATAATTGTTCCTATTTTGGGACTTGCTGGAGTGATTGGTTATGGAATTTAGAGAGTTTTGGGATACTTAGTCCCTAGTTGTAAGTTTAAGCCTTAGAGTTTCGACTGTAGTCAGAAATGTGTGAAGATGGATCCAGAATGGAATTTCGTAGACTCTGTTAGCTCCGTTGAGTGATTTTGGGGTTAGGAGTGCGTCTGGAATGAGTTTTGGGGGTCTGTAGTAGATTTAGGCTTGAATTGGCGAAATTTAGTTTTTCGGCGATTTTGGCTGATAGTGGAAATTTTGATATCGAGCTCGAAATGGAATTCTGAAAGTGGTTGTAGGTTCATAGTGTCATTTGTGACATGTGTGTAAAATTTGAGGTCATTCTGACTAGTTTTGACGTGTTTCAGCGTTGTTTGTAGAATTTGGAAAATTCTAAGTTCTTAGGCTTGAATCCATGCTTAATTCATGATTTTGATGTTGTTCGATGTGGTTTAAAGGCTCGACTAAGTTCGTATGGTGTTTTAGGATTGGTTGGCATGTTTGTTTGAGGTCCCGGGGGCCTCAGGTGTTTTTCGGATGCTTAACGGGAAGAAATTTGGACTTAGGAAAATCTGGTGCATTGCTAGTTCTGGTGTTTTCGCACCTGCGGAGGGGAGTCCGCAGGTGCGGACTCGTAGGTGAGCTTGGGAGTTCGCAGATGCGGAAATGGACAGGGGCATGCTGGGCTCGCAGATGCGGCCGTTCGTCCGCAGAAGCGGAGCCGCAGATGCGGCCCAGGGGTCGCAGATGTGGACCCAGCCCAATAAGTGACTTCCGCACCTGCGTTGATTTTTTCGCAGGTGCGGGATGGCAGATGCGGCCCATGAGCGCTGATGCGGAAATCGCTGGGCAGAAAAGGGGATTTCGAGGGTTTGAAATTTCATAACACAAAATCCGATTTAGAGCTCGGTGGGAGACGATTTCTTGAGTAATTTTGAAGGAGAACTATTGGGTAACGAATTCTAACTCTATTTTGATCATAATACAATAATCTATTGTTGTTTTCCTAGTCTAATTAAGGAAATTGAGGGTAAAAGTTTGGAAATGGGGGAAAAGGTTCCCCAATTGAAAGTCTGAGATTTGAATGGGAATTTGACATCGGATTTAGATGATTTTTGTTCGAGTGAACTCGTGAGTGAATGGGTGTTCATAAATTGTAATTTTTACCCGATTCCGAGACGTGGGCTCGAGAAGACTTTTTGGGCATTGTTCCTAATTTCACGTTTTAGCTTCGAATTAATTAGTTAAATTAGTTACTTGTAGTTATATTTTCATTATGCAATTAATTTGAATAGATTCGGGCCATTTGGAGTCGGATACTCGTGGCAAGAACGTGATATCGAGTTGATTTAAGCGATTCGAGGTAAGTGGCTTGCCTAACCTTGTGTTGGGGAATTTTTCCTTAGGATATATTGATATTATTTGGTGTGTGGGAACCGTGTACGTGAGGTGACGAGTACGTACACGGGCTGTTATTGCAAAAAATCTTATTTATCCTTTTTAAATCATAAATTTTTTCTCTTATTAAATTGTACTAATATGTTTAATTATTTATTTTAGACTAGAAAAGCATGCTTATGTGATTTAACTGCCTATTTGACATTCTGTGCGCCATGCTTAGTTAAATCCATATTTTCCTTATCTGTGTTCAGTATAAATTGTATAACTCGATGCCATACCTGCCATTTTATCTTGCGTTGCATATTTAAATTGGGACTACGGATGTATTCCGAGAGATCCCCCTGTCTTGCATATTTACTTTGGGATTATGGACGTATTCCGGGAGATCCCCCTGTCTTGAATATTTACTTTGGGACTACGGACGTATTCCAGGAGATCCCCCAGCACTGCATATTTATTTTGGGACTACGGACGTATTCCGGGAGATCCCCAACACTGCATATGTACTTTGGGACAACTGACGTATTCCGAGAGATCCCCCTGTACTGCATATTCATTCGGAACTACGGGATGGTATCCCGGGAGATTTCCAACTATGTTTACCTTGTTTTGAGCCGAAGGCTCCCTTAACTATTAAATTTTCGAGTATCTCTTTAACTGCGTTACCATAAATTTTACTTATATCTTTTACTGTTTAATTTATTATATTTACTCCGGTAGGGCCTTGACCTGACCTCGTCACTACTCGAACGAGGTTAGACTTGGCACTTACTAGGTACCATTGTGGTGTACTCATGCCCTTCCATGCACATGTTTTCGTGTGCAGATCCAGGTGCGAGCTATCAACCTCGGGGTTAGTGCGTGCTGTTGATTTTAGGAGACCTCAAGGTACTACTGCTTGCGTCCGCAGATCTTCGGAGTCCCCTTCTACTCCCTCGCCTAGAGACTTTCTTTATTATCTTCAGACTTTTGTATAGAGCTACATAGATTATAGCATCTTGTGACTTAGTGATATTCCGGGTCTTGGGAAATTATTTTGTATATGCCGAGTGGTACTACTCTTGGCTATTTATAATATGTTGTTTATCTTTAAAATGTTGTATTTTCTTTATATTTGTCGTAATATTAGGCTTACCTAGTCGTAAAGACTAGGTGCCATCACGACACCTTACGGAGGGTTAATTTGGGGTCGTGACAAGTTGGTATCATAGCACTAGGTTCGTAGGAGTCGCGTGTCACAAGCCGGTTTATTAGAGTCTCGCGGATCGGTGCGGAGATGTCCGTACTTATCTTCGGGAGGCTATGTAATTGTTAAGAACAATCATATTGCTTTGATTTCCTTGTCGTTCGAGTTATTGACATCAAAAATTCTAAGATTCTATTCTATTCTTTCTCACAGATGGTGAGGACCCGTACCGGGAGGACCGGCAATCAGGCACCCAAGCCCCCTGCCAGAGCCGCCAGAGGCAGGGGTCGGGGTAGAGGACGACCATGCGGTGCAGCCCAAGCACCTGCAAGAGATGCGTCAGAGGAGCCCCCAGCAGCTCCAGCTGGAGGGCCAGCACCGGAGATCCCTATTGCTACTCCATCCCTCCAGGAGACTTTAGCTCAGTTCTTGAGCATGTTCAGCACTCTGGTTCAGGCTGGACTATTTCCGATAGCTCCCGCTACTTCTCAGGCCGGGGGAGGGGCACAGAGTCCCGCAGCCCGCACTCTTGAGAAGAGGGTCCAGGTTGATCAAGCCCCAGAGTATATTCCTATGCCCCCGGTGGCTCCGGTTTAGCATGAGACCAGGGTAACTGCTTCTGAGGCAGAGCAGCTCAGACTTGAGAGATACAAGAAGTACCACCCACCTACTTTCAGCGGACTAGCTTGAGATGATGCTATGGGTTTTCTTGCGGAGTGTCATCGTATTTTCCGCACTATGGTCATTGTGGAGACGAGTGGGGTTTCTTTCACTGCTTTCCAGCTGAGGGGAGCGGCATATCAATGGTGGCGTGCCTATGAGCTGAGTAGCCCGGACGAGGCAGCCTCACTTACTTGGACTCAGTTTTCAGAGATGTTCTTGTGTGAGTATGTTCCTCAGAGCCTCAGGGATGCTTGGCGCGCAGAGTTTGAGCAGTTGCGTCAGGGTGTTATGACTATGTCGGAATATGTAGTCCGTTTCAGTGAGTTAGCTCGCCATGCACCGGCTCTGGTTGCTACCGTCAGAGAGAGGGTTCGTCGCTTCATTGAGTGAGTGCACCCAAGTATTCGGACTAGCATGGCTGGGGAGTTGGAGATGGACATCACTTATCAGTAGGCAGTGAGCATTGCCAGGAGAGTGGAGGGCATGTTTGCCCGGGAAAGAGAGGAGAGAGAGGCTAAGAGGTCTCGAGAGACTGGTCATTATTCAGTAGCTCGTGCACCAGCAGCACGCTATGGTAGGGGTTTTGTGAGACGCCCTGTTCATTCAGCTCTTCCAGCAGCCAGCGGTGTTCCAGCTCCTCCTAGACCTCA
>AWOL01S0034050.1:15006-31935 GCA_000715115.1 Nicotiana otophora | reverse complement strand
AGTTGGACAAAGATCTATCTTATGTTGAGGAGCCAGTAGCCATTTTGTACAGGCAGGTCAGAAAGCTCAGGTCAAAGAATATTACTTCAGTAAAGGTCCAGTGGAGGGGTCAGCCGGTCGAGGAGGCGACTCGGGAAACCGAGCAGGATATGCGCAGCCAGTACCCTCATCTTTTCACAGTTTCAGGTATGTCTTTATACTTGTTCGAGGACGAACGATTGTTTTAAGAGGGGGAGGATGCAACAACTCGGCCGGTCATTTTGCGAATTAGATCCCCGATCCCCTAATATCTGCTTTACCCATAATTGTTCCTACTTTTGGGACTTGCCAGAGTGATTGGTTATGGAATTCAGAGAGTTTTGGGACAATTAGTCCCTAGTTGTGAGTTTAAGCCTTAGATTTTGGACCATTGTCGGAACTGTGTGAAGACGAATCCGGAATGGAATTCTGTCGACTCTGTTAGCTCTTTTGAGTGATTTTGGGGTTAGGAGTGCGTCCATAATGTGTTTTGGAGGTCTGTAGTAGATTTAGGCTTGAATTGGCGAAAGTTAGTTTTTCGGCAATTTCGACCAATAGTGGAAATTTTGATATCGAGCTCAGAATGGAATTCCGAAAGTGGTTGTAGGTTCATAGTGTCATTTGTGACCTGTGTGTAAAATTTGAGGTCATTCGGACTAGTTTTGATGTATTTCGATGTCGTTTGTAGAATTTGGAACATTCTAAGTTCTTAGGCTCGAATCTGTGCTTAATTCATGATTTTGGTGTTGTTCGATGTGGTGTGAAGGCTCGACTAAGTTCGTATGGTGTTTTAGGATTGGTTGGCATATTTGGTTGACGTCTCGGGGGCCTCGGGTATGTTTCGGATGCTTAACGGGAAGAAATTTGGACTTAGGAAAATGTGGTGCATTGCTGGTTCTGGTGTTTTCATACCTACGGAGGGGAGTCCGCAGGTGCGGAGGGGAGTCCGCAGGTGCGGACTCGCACGTGCGCTTGGGAGTTAGCACATGCGGAAATGGACAGGGGCATGCTAGGCTCGCAGGTGCAGCTGGTCTTTCGCAGAAGCGCAGCCGTAGATGCGGCCCATGGGTCGCAGATGCGGACCCAGCCCAATAAGTGACTTCCGCACCTGCGTTGATTTTTCCGTAGGTGTGGGAACGCAGATGCGGCCCCATGAGCGCAGATGCGGAAATCGCTGGGCAGAAAAGGGGATTTCGAGGGTTTGAAATTTCATAACATAAAATCCGATTTGGAGCTCGGTGGGAGACGATTTCTCGAGGGATTTTGAAGGAGAACTATTGGGTAACGAATTCTAACTCTATTTTGATCATAATACAATAATCTATTGTTGTTTTCCTAGTCCAATTAAGAAAATTGAGGGTAAAAGTTTGGAAATGGGGGAAAAGGTTCCCCAATTGAAAGTGTGAGATTTGAATGGGAATTTGACGTCAGATTTAGATGATTTTTGTTCAAGTGAACTCGTAAGTGAATGGGTGTTCATAAATTGTAATATTTACCTGATTCCGAGACGTGGGCCCGGGGAGACCTTTTGGGCATTTTTCCTAATTTCACGCTTTAGCTTTGAATTAATTAGTTAAATTAGTTACTTGTAGTTATATTTACATTATGCAATTAATTTGAATAGATTCGGGTCATTTGGAGTCAGATACTTGTGGCAAGAATGTGATATCGAGTTTATTTGAGCGGTTCGAGGTAAGTGGCTTGCCTAACCTTGTGTTGGGGACTTTCCCCTTAGGATATCTTGATATTATTTGGTGTGTGGGCGCCGTGTACGTGAGGTGACGAGTACGTACACGGGCTGTTATTGCAAAAATCTTGTTTATCCTTTTTAAATCATAAATTATTTCTCTTATTAAATTATACTAATATGTTTAATTATTTAGTTTTGACTAGAAAAGCATGCTTACATATTTTAACTTCCTATTTGACATTCTGTGTGCCATGCTTAGTTAAATCCCTATTTTCCTTATCTATGTTCAGTATAAAATGTATAACTCGATGCCATACCTGCCATTTCATCTTGCGTTGCATATTTAAATTGGGACTACAGATGTATTCCGAGAGATCCCCCTGTCTTGCATATTTACTTTGGGACTACGGACGTATTCCGGAAGATCCCCCTGTCTTGCATATTTACTTTGGGACTACGGACGTATTCCGGAAGATCCCCCTGTCTTGCATATTTACTTTGGGACTACGGATGTATTTCGGAAGATCCCCTAGCACTGTATATTTATTTTGGGACAACGGACGTATTCCGAGAGATCCCCTAGTACTGCATATTTACTTTGGGACTACGGACGTATTCCAGAAGAACCCCCTGTACTGCATATTCATTCGGAATTACGGGACGGTATCCCGGGAGATTTCCCACTGTGTTTACCTTGTTTTGAGCCGAGGGCTCCCTTAAATGTTAAATTTTCAAGAATCTCTTTAACTGTGTTACCATAAATTTTACTTATATCTTTTACGGTTTAATTTATTATATTTACTCCGGTAGGGCCTTGACCTGACCTCGTCACTACTCGACCGAGGTTAGGCTTGGCATTTGCTGGGTACCATTGTGGTGTACTCATGCCCTTCCATGCATATGTTTTCGTGTGCAGATCCAGGTGCGAGCTATCTGCCTCGGGGTTAGTGCCTGCTGATTTTAGTAGACTTCAAGTTACTACTGCTTGCGTCCGCAGATCTTCAGGGTCCCCTTCTACTCCCTCACCTAGAGACTTTATTTATTATCTTCAGACTTTTGTATAGAGCTACATAGATTATAGCATCTTGTGACTTAGTGATATTCCGGATCTTGGGAAATTATTTTGTATATGTCAAGTGGTACTACTCTTGGCTATTTATAATATGTTGTTTATCTTTAAAATGTTGTGTTTTCTTTATATTTTTCGTAATATTAGGCTTACCTAGCCGTAAAGACTAGGTGCCATCACGACACCTTACGAAGGGTTAATTTGGGGTCGTGACATATCTGCGATTGGATTGCACGATTATGTGTTGTATTAGTTTTGGTCTGAGGTATACTTGTGGATTAGTTATGACTTGCAGAGGTTGATATGGAGGATGAGTCGAGTAAAGAAATTCCTGGATACGGGTTACATTGCACTTTATGAAAATATAAAACTTATGGAATGATTAAGTTGTTATATGTGAAGGATGTAGTGTACACGAAGTATGAACTTCATCGGTGGTGTTAAGGCAGGTTTACTTCTTTAGGGTGTTGTTGTGCTAATTGAGCATAGGTAGTTCAGCCCGTTTGGGCGGTGAAATTGAGATTTGAGGAGAGTGGATGACTCTCAAGTAAGTTCTAATTGATTCAAGATTATTATGTAGCAACTGAGAATTTTTGGCGGATTTGTATATGGCAAGAATCTTAGATTTAAGTTGGATGGTGTCAAGAGTTGTGGCATTTTATTTTTATTTTTATTGTTTTATATCATTATGGATTTTATATTTGGGTATCAAGAAGGTGATGGAAACGACTTAAGATTCAAACAAGGTATTTTCAGAGTGGATGTCTCAGTTGTGGTATTTATGGGGGTGCTTATGAAGAATGCAACGGCTTATGGGCCTTAGGGCGGTGTTGTTTTATGTTAGGATGTATTGTAGTGAGTTTTGGGTAAGGATTGTGGAGTTCTGACAAGGAGAAGTGTCGACTTGAGGATATTTCAGAAGAAACTTGGAGAAAATAGAATGACTAGGTAGTAGGCTAGACTAGTATGGTAATGGTATGATCGGTTTTTTGGTTACCTATGATGTGGTGAGGCTCTACAGATATTTTGGTGGCAATATTCTTGGGTTTGGTGACCTGCGTGGCTTGGTCAAGTTAGGGAGATTCAGCTTTAATAGCTTGGTTATGTGCAAATGGATTTCAAAGCATTCTTGATGGTTTCTACCATAGTTATAACCAGATAATTTCTACCGATGTGGAGAACGCGTTGTGTATTATGATTTCCTCCTGGAAAGAAGAAATAGAGAGGTTTCTAACTAATCGGGTATGTAATTTGCTGGTGACTCAGAGTTCATAATGAGATTCTTGTGCTTGTCACATGATGGCATGGTAGATGTGGTGTGTTGTGTGGGGTTAAGATTTATATGTACAAGGTGGCAGTTTAGTCTTGAAGGGAAGGTCACAAATTTTGGACATAATGGTCAGAAGGTGCATTGTGTTTTGACTTACAGATGTTCATCGGTATTTCGGTACTCACCTGGTTAATAGACTGTTGATACCCAAATTATTGTTATGTGGCACGGAAGAATTATGGAAGTATTTCTGGTGGGATGATCATGCGTGAAGGATGTGTTAGTCATTTGAATGCTAGAGTTGGGATCAGTTATGATGATTCATGTGTCGTATAAATTTTGAGACTTGAGTCCTCAGAAGCATATTGTTTCAGGGTTGTGACCTGTTTGAGGTGAGTATTTTATTTAAACTCAGTGGAGGCACTGGTTGAGTTAATTATTTGTGATAGCTATGCGCTATGAGTGTGCATATATATGAGGTTTGAGCCCATGTACGGGCATCGGGGCAAGTATTCATACTCGGAAGAATGCTTAGGCTATGATATGCCTAGAGTTGACTGCTAAGCATAAAGTTATAATGTTTCTCATATTCGTACCTTTGTAAAGAACTATCCAGGCTGCACTTGAGGTTACAAGAGGCTAATTCCCTGAATAAACGGGGTAGTTACTATTTCTGCGTTAAATTGCCGATTTGAAGTATGATAGCAGACCTTGCACATGCTTACACTATGGCGTGTTATTTATACCAGTCCAGGAGCAAGAGAATCTTATTTTATGTAGCATATACATGTGTACTTAATTGATTTCTCATGTATTATATGCTTCGACTGGAGGCCTGTGACCATGTCAGGTGGATTATGTTATTGTTACGTGAGTTGTCCATGCGGATCCATATATTGATCTTATAGCACGTGAGTTGTCCGTGCAGATTTATATATTGATACTATAGCACGTGAGTTGTCCCTGTAGTTGATGTTAATGTGAGCTCTAGGAGAGCTAGTTACCGTTATTAGATTGGTGTGTCTTGGTTCTACTATATATGATGAGCTCATAGCATGGCGGTTCTGGTGGTGCTTGTTGAATTTGCAATACGATTCTCTTCTTTGAGATATTTCCCATTTTGGGTACACGGATTGCACAGTTGTGGCTTGAGTTATATTGGTGTGGCATGTATGTGGATAGTTGTATTTAATAATATATGGTCATTGGACCTAGAATCGGTACTATCAGGTTTGATTACGGTATATTCGGGAGGATAATATTAAAAATCGGCTTAGAAAGTGATTATGGTTCTGGTTGGGGCAAGAGAACTCCATGACTTGTTGAACTGATAAGGGGTCATGAGATTCTGCATGTTTGTTTCATTTTCAACAGTGTATGAAAGTTTTGGAATGAGGTTTTGTTTGATATGCGGTTTAATACTAGTACCGTGTTGGTTTTGAGTAGTTACTGTGGTCGGGAATGGTGCTGCAAGTATGCGAGTTGTGTACTATGTTATGTGATTATATCTAGGGTTATGGTTATGTCTTGATACAGCTTGTTCAGACTTATACAACGTGTAGATGTGAGACTCAGGTCTTGTACGAAATTCTTAATGTTGGAAATTGGGTTCTAAGTTTTAAGGACTAAGGTTAAAGTAATGACCTTAAACTTTGTTGTGTTGTCAGGCCTATATGGAATAGGGTGGAGTGGGATTACCCCAGGTAAGTGCGTGGTAAGGTGGAATAGTGATTTGAAGGTTTAGGACAACTTTTGGCACGTTCGAGGACGAACGTATGTTTAAGTGGGGGAGAATGTAACGACCCGACTTCCCGTTTTGAACATCTACGTTCCTTTCGACAATTTGAAGTCTTGATCAGCTTCGTAATGTATACTATGACTTGTGTGAATTATCGGCTTTGGTTTTCAGATGATTTGGGTTTTAATTGAGAGAACAATCCTTATTTAGAAGCTTAAATGAAAAAAGTTGACCGATTTGACTTTTGTGCAAACGACCCCGGAATAGAGTTTTGATGATTTCAGTAGCTCTGTATGGTGATTTTGGACTTATGAGTGCGTCCGGATATTCATTTTGAAGTTCGTAGTTAAATTCGGCTTGAAATGGTGAAAATAGAAAATTTAAAGTTTGAAAGTTTGACCGGGGAGTTGATTTTCTGATATTGAGGTCGGAATCATACTTTGGAAATTGGACTAGCTTTTTTATGCCATTTATGACTTGTACGCAAAATTTGAGTTCATTCCGGATTGATTTGCTATGTTTCGGCATCGATCCTAGAATATTTCGACATTATTTCTTCAAGAATACGTGATATCCCATTAATCAAATGAGCTCCAAATTCAGTTTTGATTGAAGCATTAGATCCGTATTGAAACTTTGGAGCCATAGCAAAAAGAATTGTCGCATTCTGACATCGGATGAGAGAGTTTTGCCCATTTCCGTGTTGGGAGCGATTTTCCATCGCCGTCAGTGCCCAGGGTAGCGTAGGGCACTAGCCTTGGGGCTAGGATGTTTAAAGGTACTGGAAATAGTGCCACAGGAAACGCCCCATGCCACATGTGGTGCCTGAAACAGCTGAGACCCTATCAACGGGGGTTTTCTGTCATTTTTGTCACAAATAGAGTTGGGGAGCTCGGTTTAGGCGATCTTTGGGCGATTTACATGGGTACACATTGGGGTAAGTATTCCTTATACTATATTGATTATATTTCATGATTCCATATTCATTTACATCATGAATCCGTGAATTTATGGAAGAAAAATCAGATTTTTATAAAATCTTCCAAAAATGTAAAATGAAGATTTGAAGGTCAATCCGATGTCGGAATTTGATAATATTTATATTGTTGGACTCCTAATTGAATGGGTTGTCGGATTTTGTGAGTTTCGTTGGATTTTGATATGTGGTCCCAACTGTTGATTTTTTAATTCATTTCGGATTTTTATTGTGAAATTTAGCATTTTCATATGGAATTGATTCCTATACTTCATGTTGATTGTATCGAATTATTTTAACAAAGCTTCGAGGCGTTCGGATGTCGAATCACAAGGAAAACGTTTATTGGAATAAAGCATTTTCTCGGATTGAGGTAAGTAACTTTTCTAATCTTGTAACTGAGGGTATAAACCCTGAATTATACATGTTATGTGTTTGGTGTTGAGGTGACGCTCATGCTAGATGACGGGCGTGTGGGCGTGCACCATGTGAACTGTGATTCCGTTATTCCCGTGGTACTGTGTCGTTACCTGAACTTATCTGAAATTATGGAAATCTCTACGTACTAGAGCTATTGAGCTGAGAATCATGTTAAAATCATGTTGAGGCTATATGCTAGTATTATTGAGACCCACAGAGGTCATATTGTTGTTGAATTTATTTAAATTGAAATTTTAAAACTCAGTCATGTTCATTCATTTCATATTATCTCTCAGTATCTGTTGCTATTTATTAATTCATCATATCATCATTTTGGGCTGATGTTCATCACATTGTGAGCCCGAGAAATTGGAAAGATTGATGACTGAGTGAGGCCGAGGTCCTGATGGTGAGGATATTTATGGGATCGGGCTGCACGCCGCAGCATGTTTCATTGATTTATGTCATGATTGGCTTGTTATAGCGCTTGGGCTGAAGGAGCCCCTCCGGAGTCTGTACACACCCCCAGTGAACACAGGTACCTAGTAAGTGCGAGTGCCGAGGGCGAGTGCCGAGTGACTTGGGAGGATTGAGTGACTGTGAGGCATGAGTGACTGTGAGGATTGAGTGACTGGGAGGACTGAGTGATTGTGAGGATTGAGTGACTGGGAGGACTGAGTGACTGTGAGGATTGAGTGACTGGGAAGACTGAGTAAAATGATACTCTGAGAGTATGCATAAGGTTTTATCACTGAGGTGCATCGCATTGACATGCACACTTGACATACATGCATAGTTCCTCATGTTGTACAGTATTACGTCATTAATGACTTCTCACACATATTGGCATATGAGCATATTGATGCATTTTCCACTGGCTATGTGCAAAGAAAATGAAACATCTTATTTATTGTTGAAAGGAATTTTGGAAAAATTACTGTTTCAAACTTACTCATATTTTTTTAAACTTCAGTAAAAGACTTGAGTTTTTACTGATTCACTTGAAAGATGTAACGACCCGATTTGTCGTTTTAAGAATATACGCCACGTTCAGTGACTTAAGGTCCCTAGCAGTCTCGCAATATGTATTATGACCCGCGTGTGTGGTCGAGTTTGATTTACGGATGATTCGGAGAGATTTCGGACACTTAGTCTCTGAGATGGAAGCTTAAGCCTTAGGATTTTTACCGTAGTCAGAACTGTATGAAGACGATTCCGGAATAGAGTTATATCAGTTCTGTTAGCTACATTGGGTGATTTTTGACTTAGAAGCATGTCTGGACCATGAATCTGAGGTCTGTAACCAATATAAGCTTAGAATGGCGAAAGTCGAATTTTTGGGAAGTTTGACCGGGGGTTGACTTTTTGAAATCGGGGTCGGAATGCAATTCCGAGAGTTGGAATAGCTCCTTTATGTTATTTGCAACTTGCCTGCAAAGTTTGACGTCATTCCGGGTTGGTTTAATAGGTTTCGGCCCGAGTTTTAGAAGTTAAAAGTTTTTGAAGTTCATAAGTTCGATTTGTGGTGCGATTTGTATTTTCGGCATAATTTGATATGCTTCGAAACCTCGAGCGAGTCCGCGATATGTTATGGGATTGGTTGGTATGAATGAACGGGGTCCCGAGGGGCTTGGGTGTGTTTCAGAGTGGTTTCGGACCAAATTGGAGCTGTTTGGACTGTTGTTGCTGAAGTCTGGTTTCCTTCTTCGCGAACGCGAAGGGAGTCCCGCATTCTCGAAGAGGAATTTGAGGGGCTGATGATTTGTCCTTCGCGAATGCGAAGCTGTGAACATGAACGCAAAGAAGGAGCAGGGCAAGCCTTCACGAACGCAACCCAGGCAATGCGAACGCGAAGAGGAAAGGAAGATAGGGGCCTGGGGTCGTTTGGCCTTCGCGAACGCGAATGCGGAGGCGTTGATCAGCTGGTCATCGCGAACGCGACGAGGTCTTCAGAAATGCGAAGAGGAAATGATGGAGCAGAAACAGTTGGCCTTCGCGAACGCGACTAGGACATCACGAATGCGATGAAGGATTTGAGGCAGTTGGGTTTTGGCCTTCGCGACCGCGAAGAAGGCCTATCTGGGCAAAATTAAAAGTCCCAAAAATGGGGGTTTGAGTTCATAACTCAAAATCAAATTTGGAGCTCGGTAGAAGGTAATTGTTGGAGAGATTCTTGTGTGGGTGTTTGGGGTAAGTGATTCTTATCCAGATTTGACTAATTTCCATGATTATGTCTTTGAATCCATCATTTAATTCGGATTTAATGGAGGACAAATTAAGATTTTTGTAAAATCTTTCAAAAATAAATATTTAAGATTTGGAGGTCGAGTTGTTATTGGAATTCGATAAAATTGATATGGTTGAACTCGTATCGGAATGGGTGTTCGGATTTCATGAAAATTATGTCGGGTTCCGAGGGCCGAGCCCCACGTTGACTTTTTGGAATAAAATTTTAAGTCGACGTATTATTATCCAAAATTATTTCCGTTAAATTTTAATGAAGTTATACAATTAATTTGGATAGATTTGAGTTGTACGGAGGCCAATTCAAGCAAGAAGGCTATTTTGGAATATCGGCCTAACATCAAAAAGGTAAGTGTCCTGCTTAACCTCGAGTGGAGGAAATTCCCTTTAGGCATTGAGTCTTATGTGCAACTTAGGTAATTAAAAACCATGTACGCGAGGTGACGAGTACGTACTTGGTTTATATGTGCAAATTTTATTGAGTTAAAGTCTTGAGCATATTGTGTAGTAAATTGGATAATTGTTGGTATATATTTAATCATCTACTTGTCGTGCCTAAGCCCTTGTTGTTGACTCTGTTGTTATATGACAATGTGATGTGCTTGTTATTTGATTATTTATGAAATTTTGTGAATTTCATGGTTTGATAATTATTGGAATTTAATTTTATTTTGGATTTTTCCCCTCTGCAAATAATTAATTAAATGAGTTTAGAAGAGGTGTTTATATAATTATTGAAAATTTATTCTTTTATGAAGACTTGGCTTTATGTTGAGTAATTTCTATCTCTATTGATTGCTTTTGGGTGTTGTACACATTGCGTGGAGCATTTGGCTATTTGCTGTAAAATTAATTGACTTGGTTGTACCTTTGAAATTTGGTTGTGGCCATTGGGCAAATTGTGATAATTTCCCGTGTAAATTGTTGTGTTGTGTGAGTTGTTATTTTGGGGAGATAAGGGTGGCATTTCACCGTTGATATTATGTGGTTATAAGGGTGGCATTTCACTGTTGTATTTGTTGGCTATTGATATTGTCTAGGCGAAGCGATAAGGGTGGCTATAGGAGCGATAAAGGTGGCAATCAGAGCAATAAGGGTGGCTATTGATATTGTCTGGGCGGAGCGATAAGGGTGGCAATAGGAGCGATAATGGTGGCTATTGTCAGGGACGATATGTGATGATGTTGGGTTATGGTGTTGACAATTTTCATGTGATGTTGTGATGTTCTTGTGTTTATTTTTATACCTTGTGCAACTTGTCTTGTTGGTAGTAAATTGATAATAACCTGATTTATGTTGAAATTGGGAGCCTGTGGCTATTGTCAGGCGGTTTATAAAATAAAATATGGGCACAAGGTGCCGTGAATTGTGATATGAAATGGGGATATTGGCACGTGAATTGTCCGTGCAGTTGTGATATAAAATGTGGGCACGAGGTGTTGTGATGAAATGATAATGATATTTGGCACGTGAATTGTCCGTGCAGTAATGATATGAAATAAGGGCACAAGGTGCCGGGCAAATATGATGATTTAATTATGGGCACGAGGTGCCGTGGAAATATGAAAATGGGTTGAGACCCGTATTTACGAAAAATAGGAAAATGGGCTGAGACCCGTATTTTGATAATTTTGAATTGAGGTGTCACAGGGTGACTTTTTAATTGAAAGAATTATATTCAAAATATTTATTTGGAAGGACTTTTACTTAGAAAGTATTATATAAAAGAATTGTATTTTGAAAGATATTTATTTGAGCAAATTGTATTTGAAAAGATTTATTGAAAGAATTATATTCAAAATATTTATTTGGAAGGACTTTTACTTAGAAAGTATTATATAAAAGAATTGTATTTTGAAAGATATTTATTTGAGCAAATTGTATTTGAAAAGATTTATTGAAAGAATTATATTTGAAAAGTAATTATTTGAGAAAATTATATTTGAAAGAGAGATATCTGGAAGAACTATGTGAAAGACATTTATTTGAAGAGCTTGATTTAATTTGGTATAATTGTGTTTATTAATTGTTGAGTGATATTAATGGTATTCTTGTTGTCTGTTATGCTTATCACTGGTTGTTTTATCCTGCCTTTATTATTATTTGTTTCCTATTATTTTGTATATTATATTACACAGGTTATTAGACTAGTGAGTGTCTTGACTCTACCTCGTCTCTACTCCATTGAGGTTAGTCTTGATACTTACTGGGCACCGCTGTGGTGTGCTCACTCTACACTTCTGTATATTGTTTTGTGCAAAGCCAGGTATTGAAGATATCGAACTTGAGAAGAGTTAAAGCGCGATCATAAGAATTCAAGATAGAGCTGCTTGATCGTCGCAGTCCCTTGGAGTCTTTTCATTTCATTGTACTGTTAATTTGTAATCAAACAGTATTGTATATTCGGTCCTCGTGATCATTCCATGTATTCAGTTAGAGTTCGTGACTCAGTACTACTAGTCTTGGGAGGTTGTGTATTGTAATTATTTCTGCTGTTAGATTTTAATTCAAAAAAAGAAGAAAAAGGCTTCAAAGCATAATAGAAAATGGCTTACCTAGTCTTAGAGACGAGGTGCCATCACGACGCCTGTAGTGGGTTTTTGGGTCGTGACAAGTTGGTATCAGAGCTCTAGGTTCATAGGTTCTACGAGTCATGAACGAGTTTAGTAGAGTCTTGCGGATCGGTACGGAGACGTCTGTACTTATCTTCGAGAGGCTGTAGAACTGTTAGGAAATTTCCATTTCTTTCATTCATGTCGTGCGGAATTTGTTGAATTTGGAATTTGAACCTTTGTATCTCCATTCTCTCACAGATGGTGAGGACACGTGCTACTGGGTTAGCTGAGCAAGCATCTGCACATACTACTAGGGCTGCAAGAGGCCGGGGCCAAGGAAGAAGTCGAGGAAGGGCACGTGCTGCGACTAAAGCTCCTGTTAGAACAACAGTTGAGGAGCCACTAGTAGCTCCAGTTGGGGGACAGGTACCAGAAGCACCTGTTGTTACCCCCGGATTTTAGCACACCTTAGCACAGTTCTTGAGTATGTTTGGTACATTAACTCAGGCGGGATTGATCTCTGTTGCACCAAATATTTCGCAGATTGGGGGAGTAGCTCAGACTCCTACCACAACTCCAGAGCAGCAGGTTCACGTTGGTCAAGTTCCGGGTGAAGTACCGGTACAACCTGTTATTCCGGTTCGGCCTGAGGTCAGGCCCGAGGCATCAGAAGAAGAACAAAAGAGACTTGAAAGGTTTAAGAAATATGATCCACCAACTTTCAGTGGCACATCTACAGAGGATGCCCAAGACAATCTAGAAAATTGTCACCGTATTCTCCGCACCATAAGTATTGTGGAGGTGAGCGGAGTTGCCTTTACTACATTTCAACTGTCAGGCGCAGCATATCGGTGGTGGTAAATCTACGAAGACGGTAGACCAACTGATACCACATCACCAACTTGGGCTCAATTTTCGGAAATGTTCCTTGAAGAATTTGTTCCCCAGACTCTCCAAGATGCGTGGTGCACAGAGTTTGAACGGTGACGTCAGGGCACAATGACAGTGTCAGAATATGCTATCAGGTTCAGTTAGTTAGCCCGTCATATACCTATCTTAATTGCTACAATTAGAGAACGGGTCCGCAGATTCATTGAGGGGCTCGATTATGATATTAAAATATGCATGGCTCTAGAATTGCAAACTGATGCTTCATTTCAGCAAGTAGTGGAGATTGCAAGGAAGATTGAGGGTGTTTTAGGTGAGGAAAGGGGGTCTAAGGAGGCCAAAAGCTCTCAAAAATCTGGAGGGTTCAGTGGATTTTACTCTTCAGCTAGAACACATTATAGCGGAGGCTCAAGCAGTCGGTCAGCTCAATCCGCACATCAGAATACTCGGAGTGCTCCAGTTACAATGCACCACCGACACGAGATTCTTACAGTGGTTATTTCAGTTATCCGGCACAGACTCAATACGAGCAATCACGACCTCTGAGGGGTTGTTATGAGTGTGATGATACTAGGCATATCATGAGAGATTGTCTCAGACTTGGGAGAGGTGGATTCCATCAGAACACTCCAACTACAAGCTTTATTCCAGTTGATACTCCACGTGCACAGTCAGCTAGAGGTGGAGGACAGGCGGGTAGTGGGCGCCAAAGAGGTAGAGGCCCGACCTATTGATATAATCACTATGATTTGGCTGAGGCCAAAACACCAGATGGTGTCGTTGCAGGTACAATCCTAATTTTTATTATAAAAGCATATTTACCTTAATTTGATTAAGTTTTGAATAATGAGGTGAGTCCTCCTATTATGCTCCACTTATGGTGAGCCTCATACCTTTGTGACCCACTTATATGTTTGTCCTTGTTGGGAGATTTAAAGATGTGAACCCGTGTCCGTTATTTTATTTCTGTACACCATTGAGGGCTATAAGTCCAAAAGTAATTTTTATTATTCATCACAATGGGTTTAATGTGTTTCGGAATAATTGATTCTAATTTTTATGAATTATACGCCCTACCGGTATGAAGGTTCATTATATGTTGTGAAAATTGTTTATGAAATGTATTGAAAAGAAGAAATAAAGGAAATTGAGAATTTTAGTTGGCACAATGTGCAACATAATTGTGATTCGGATTTGAGGACGAGATCCTCATATTTGTACATGATGTGAAATATTTAAACCGGGCTGCAAGCCGCGATAGAAGTTATATAAAAATGAGGTCCTTGTGGTGAAATGTTTATGAGTTTAAAATTCTCCTTTGTAAAATTTAATTTGTACAATAATATTAATAGGGAGTCATGCATGTTAGGCTTATTTAATAATGCTTGTATATTTTATGTTCATATTCAGCCATTTTCGTGTTGTAAATATTGAGTTTTAGCCTATGAGGTGAGTGCCCAGGTGGCGTTAAATGTGACTCATTAATCCGAGTAAGTAATCATGAGGTCTTCATGCCTCACGATCTGTTGTCAGTATTGTGAAAATTCGAAACGAAGTGATGGTTAATATGAGATTAATTGATGATGTTGGAATTAATTATGAACAGCTTTTAAGACCAGAGATGTGGTGATGAGCATACATATGATGTGCTTCATGTCCTGATATCATTATGATAAGGCAATGCTGAGATTAATGTTATTGATATATACCCTGTGGTATTTTGTTGGGTTGTGGATATGTTGTTAGGAGTTGTTTGGGTGTTACTCTAGAAGTTGGATAAGCCCAATTACAGGGGAGACTCTGCCGAAATTTCTGAAAACTTTGGGAGTTAGTAAAATTTGGGGGATTGAGATTTGCAAAGGAAGAGATAAATTATGTTATGTGTTTGAGGGAAAATGATCCTAAGCTGGGAATAATGTAGCACCCCAGAGAAAGTCTTGAATTACTTCAACACTATCGAGAAAATTGATGTGTGCATAGGCACGAGTTGCTATAACCAGTTGAGACTAATACTGTGTGTTGTTGTGAGAAATCAAGACTTTTGAAAATATTGGAGCGTAAGAAAATGGCCTTAAAGTTTACAAATATGGATAAAAGAAATAATCTCAAGTGAGATGATGTTGTCGGGCTTATCTCAAATGCGATAATGTGGAATCAACCTTGATTTTATGTGTAAAGGTAAAATTATCAATTCGGTAACCTCAGAATAATTCTTAGTACGTTCGACGACGAACGTTTGTTTAAGAGGTGGAGAATGTAACGACCCGATTTGTCGTTTTAAAAATTAGTGCCCCGTTCAGTGACTTAAGGTCTCTAGCAGCCTCACAATATGTATTATGACCCGCATGTGTGGTCGAGTTTGATTTACGGATGATTCGGAGAGATTTGGGACACTTAGTCCCTGAGATGGAAGCTTAAGCCTTAGGATTTTTACCGTAATCGAAACTGTGTGAAGACGATTCCAGAATAGAGTTTTGTCGGTTCCGTTAGCTCCTTTGGGTGATTTTGGACTTAGGAGCGTGTCTGGACCGTGAATCTGAGGTGTGTAGCCAATTTAGGCTTAAAATGGCGAAAGTCGAATTTTTGGGAAGTTTGACCGGGGGGTTGACTTTTTGATATCGGGGGCGGAATGTGATTCCGAGAGTTGGAACAATTCCGTGATATTATTTGGGACGTGCCTGCAAAATTTGACGTCATTCCGGTTTGGTTTGATAGGTTTCGGCACCAGCTTTAGAAGTTGGAAGTTTTTCAAGTTCATAAGTTCGATTTGTGGTGCGATTTGTATTTTCGGCGTAATCTGATGTAATTTGAAACCTCGAGCGAGTCCGTGATATGTTATGAGACTGGTTGGCATGATTGGATGAGGTCCCCAGGGGGCTTGGGTGTGTTACGGAGTAGTTTCCGACCAAATTGGAGTTGTTTGGACTGCTATTGCTGAAGTCTGGTTTCCTTCTTCGCGAATGCGAAGGCAGTCCCGCATTCGCAGAGAGGAATTTGAGGGGCTGATGATTTGTCCTTCGCGAATGCGAAGTTGTGAACGCGAACGCGAAGAAAGAGCAGGGCAAGCCTTCGCGAACACGGCCCAGGCGAAGAAAGGAAGATAGGGGCCTGGGGTCGTTTGGCCTTCGCAAACACGAAGAGTTGAACGCGAACGCGAAGGCGTTGATGTCACAACCCAAAATCCCCTCCGTTTGGGTTTCGTGATGGCACCTAGTCTTAAGGACTAGGTAAGCCTAATATTAATTGAAGTAATAATATTATTTAAACAACATCTAACAATTTGAAATAGAAATCTCTTAAAGCTTTACAATTCCCAAAACACGGCAGTACAAGTCATAAGCTCTACAGAGTGTTTGCTAGAACGCTTCTAAATACAACTGTCCAAACTAAGAATAAACAGTCCAAAATCAAAACTTGAAGGTGACTCCGAAGCCTGCGAATGCAGCAGCAGTATTACCTTGAGTCTCCACAGCAACGACCCGCACAACTACTAATGAAACATAACGGGATCTGCACAAAAACAATGTGCAGAAGTGTAGAATGAGCACACCACAGCGGTGCCCAGTAAGTATCAAGACTAACCTCAGTGGAGTAGTGACGGGGTATAGTCAAGACACTCACAAGTCAAATAACCNATTTGGATGTGAAACTTATAAGAATTAAAGCATCTAACAATTTCTTTTATTCAAAACAACTTAAAATCCTCGGAGTCTCATACAAGGGCCAAAGCCAACACAAGGAATACAAACACACAATAGAATCAAAAAATACATCGCGGAAGAACACAAGGATTTACATATCACGGAAAAACAAAATAACCAAAGGCAAGTACAACCATAGAAAATATCAACAAAAAGGGGTACTCCCGAGGTACCGTCTCGTAATCCCAAAAGTAAATATGCAACATCAACAATGCCCCCAGGCCATCACAAATCAATCCCCGATATAGACCACCTTATCTCACCACGTGTGCAATAGTAAAGTGAATGCTCGCCTTGTCTTGCCACACGTGCACAATAATGTTCCCACCTTGTCTCGTCACATGCGCAATCCCCCCCCCC
>AWOL01S0034049.1:8555-66220 GCA_000715115.1 Nicotiana otophora | reverse complement strand
TTTTCCTTTGTTTTACTGCAATATTGGGCGTCCACTAGGTCTTAAAAAGTGTGCACAAATAGTTCCTTTATTCAATTATTGTCCTGCCACTGTTTATGTCACATGCATAACTACGTCTTGTCTACACCATACATACCATCTTTCCTTTTCCTTTGTTTTACTGCAATATTGGGCGTCCACTAGGTCTTAAAAAGTTGGCACAAATAGTTCCTTTGTTCAATTATTGTCCTGCCACTGTTTATGTATATAGCCTTCTGCGGTTTTAGGAAAGCTTTTCATATCTTACAAAGACCAGTAAACCAAATTTCAAAATTTTCGTTGGTGACTATCTTGGACATTTTTATGTGTGAAGGTTGGACAATAATGCTCAATATTTTTCATGCATATCCAATCCACAAGCAAGGCCATATACAGAATTTTAGATAAGTGGTATCCACATTTTAAAACGTAAACTAATAAAACATTACTATAGTAAGATCATATTAATAAAATACACATCAAATACATTAATATAAACAAGTGAATCACAAGAAGAAAAATATACAAGCGAACAGTTTTTCGTATTATTATTANCTTGGAACGGATTACAAGTTCCTATTCTGTCCAAGTGTGTGCAAGATTTGCAAGGTTATTTGCAAAGATGTTGGTATATACACTAAGGATGGAGTCAGGTTTTTGGCTCTCAGTGACACTCCCTTCAGGGTTATGTTCAAGAAGACTTTCTAATTTATCTTGCTTTTTTCTCCAGTTTCATGCTTACTTGGGAACTTTATTTTCCAATAATTAATGTTTTACTTTTCTAATGTAATCTTGCTTGTGTTCGTTAATTGGAACATCAGTCTTCTCAGATTTTGAATAAATAGTAGTCTGCTTCATATAATTCTATTTCTACCATAGGTCCTCTATAAAATGATCATGTGGTAAAAACTTTAAGGTTGTCGTATGCTGTAAAGGATAAACTGTTAAAGATGGAATTCCATCGGGCTAAAGTGGTAGAATTTGATTTTAAATTTAATAAATCTATTTAATTGGGTACGAAATTTTAGAAAAAAAAAATTAATTTGTAATGTAAAATTTGATATATATATTCTTTTCAAATAAGAAAAGAAATAGAATATTAAAGTCAAATGTCAGCTATTGCAATCCAATCAAAATATGCCTTCATTTATACGTATAGTCGTGTATCATTCTACATTTAGGTGAGGTATCGACAATTCCACGTTAGCCTATAGTGTGGTGCTGACGACTGACGAGAAAACGTTATCTAAAATTAGGAGGCGACTCCTAACTTCAAAGTGTTCATAACTTCACATGCATAACTACGTCTTGTCTACAGCATACATACCATCTTTCGTTTTCCTTTGTTTTACTGCAATATTGGGCGTCCACTAGGTCTTAAAAAGTGTGCACAAATAGTTCCTTTATTCAATTATTGTCCTGCCACTGTTTATTTCACATGCATAACTACGTCTTGTCTACAGCATACATACCATCTTTCCTTTTCCTTTGTTTTACTGCAATATTGGGCGTCCACTAGGTCTTAAAAAGTGTGCACAAATAGTTCCTTTATTCAATTATTGTCCTGCCACTGTTTATTTCACATGCATAACTACGTCTTGTCTACAGCATACATACCATCTTTCCTTTTCCTTTGTTTTACTGCAATATTGGGCGTCCACTAGGTCTTAAAAAGTGTGCACAAATAGTTCCTTTATTCAATTATTGTCCTGCCACTGTTTATGTCACATGCATAACTACGTCTTGTCTACACCATACATACCATCTTTCCTTTTCCTTTGTTTTACTGCAATATTGGGCGTCCACTAGGTCTTAAAAAGTTGGCACAAATAGTTCCTTTGTTCAATTATTGTCCTGCCACTGTTTATGTATATAGCCTTCTGCGGTTTTAGGAAAGCTTTTCATATCTTACAAAGACCAGTAAACCAAATTTCAAAATTATCGTTGGTGACTATCTTGGACATTTTTATGTGTGAAGGTTGGACAATAATGCTCAATATTTTTCATGCATATCCAATCCACAAGCAGGGCCATATACAGAATTTTAGATAAGTGGTATCCACATTTTAAAACGTAAACTAATAAAACATTACTATAGTAAGATCATATTAATAAAATACACATCAAATACATTAATAAAAACAAGTGAATCACAAGAAGAAAAATATACAAGCGAACAGTTTTTCGTATTATTATTAAGAACTTTTTCTAAGAAGCTCTTTTCTCAAAAGCCATATTTATATGGTGTTTTTTTTCTTATACATATTTTCCTGAATTTCGTTGAATAAACTTTTCTGAATAGTTGGGACTTGGGGACTCAGAGGTGGATCCAGGATTTTGGGGTTCCAGGTGCTAAGCTAATCGATTTGATCGACTCTGGCGTTGGTGTCACGGCCCGGAATCCCAATCATGGGGCCATGATGGCGCCTAACATCCACTTGCTAGGCAAGCCGACGTCAATCATAGAATGTAACGATTCGACCGGTCGTTTTGAATATTTTCACCTTGTTCCCCTATTTATTGTCTCCTCTATGTTATATTATGGTTAGGGACGGGCATAATACCGACCGAACCGAAAAACCTGACCGAATCGATAATTTCGATTTATACGGTTCGGTTTGTTCGATTTTTCGGTCGATTTGCGATTTATATTTTTTAAAAGTTTGGTATTCGGTTCAGTGTTCGGTTTTAGTATTTCAGTTTTTCGGTCCGAAGTTTTTTTAAGTATGAGTCCCTCTCATTTACCAATGATGGATACAATCTGAACAAAAGAAGAAAACTTGAAGTACATCTAAATATAGAAATATTAAATAGCCCAAATTTTATAAAACTGAATGGGCATGAACACCTTAGTCTACAGCAAATTCTTTTGTTCTTTTTCTACTTTTCTTTTTAATTCTTGTTTAATTGAAAGTGATCATCAGAAGCTATGAGCAATACTCCCTCCAGCAGAATCTGAAGAATGGCCATTGAAATCCATCATGTTCAATCATTCTTGAATCTCATTATCCCATTTCATTAATTGATCCCAGAATTCTTCTTCTTTTCCAATACCAATATCCGTTTTATTTCCCTGCTCTAACTGTTCCGGCTCTTGTTGTTTTTGCTTTGAACAAAATATTGAAGTGGTACTATTGTGCTGTTGAATTGATGTGTAATCAGCAAATGAGAAATTAAGCTTAGCTCTAGGACCTCTAAATTCAATATCAGCTTTATCATAAGCTCGAGTTGCATCCTCTACTGTATTAAAAGTTCCAAGCCATACTCTAGCTGCCCTTCTTGGATCTCTAACCTAAAACCGAAATAACCGCACCAAACTACAAAAAAATCGAACCGCACCGAAAATACTTTGGTTCGATTTTGGTTATTAAAATCGCAAATCGAAAACCGAAAAAACCAAACCGAACTTCTATAAAACCGAACCGAACCGAACCAACGCCCACCCCTAATTGTGGTTATGTGATTCGCCGGGGTGGTTGGTTTGGTTTCGGGTGAGTTTCGGAAAGAATTGGGACACTTAGTCCCAAAGTTGGAAGAGTTGACCAGAGTTTGATTTTTGTATATACGACTTCATAATGGAGTTTTGATGGTTCCGATAGCTTCGTGTGATAATTTTGGACTTAGACGTATGTCCAGATATTTATTTGGAGGTCCGTAGGTTGCTTTGGCTTGAATTGGCAAAAGTTAAAATGTTGAAGGTTTGGAAGATTTAGATATTTGATCGAGAGTTGACTTTATTGATATCGGGGTCAGATTCTTATTTCGGAAGTTGAAATAGGTCCGTTGTATTATTTATGACTTGTGTGCAAAATTTGAGGTCAATCGGAGTTGGTCTGGTATGAATTAGCGTTAGTTTTGGAATCTGAATGTTCATGGATTTAATAGGTTTGAAATGGGGTGCGATTCGTAGATTGGATGTTGTTTGATGTGATTTTAGGCCTCGAGTAGGTCCGTTATGTGATTTGGGACTTAATAGTATGTTTGGACGGGGTCCTGGGGGGCCCAGATGTGATTCAGATTGAACTCGGAATCATTTTGGACTTGGAGGAATTTTTGTCGAGTTGAGGTACTGGTGCAATCGCACCTGCACACTTTGGGTTGTTTGTGCGGCACCGCAGAAGCGACATGTGAGCCGCAGAAGCAATTTTGGGCTAGGAGAGCTTTGACCACCGGTGCGGTCCTTTCTCCGTAGAAGTGGACGCGCAGAAGCGCAAGCGCATATGCTCTTGATGGTCCGTAGAAGCGATATTGGCTGCTTAATGAAAAGCTGCACCTACGATGGATTTTTCGCAAGTGCAGAGCCGCAGATGCGGAATTATTTGGCAGAAAAAGGGGCAAATCGAGGGTTGGAGTTATTTTTCATCTTTTGAGATATAGAGCTTGATTTCGGGTGATTTTGGAAGGAATTTTCAAGGAGTTGATCGGGGTAAGTATTTTTTACTCGAATTTGATTATTTTACATAAATCCATCAATGTTTTTATCATTTAATTAGTTTTTTAAGTTGAAAAAATTGTGGAATTTTGTGAAAACTTCCTAAACCATAAATTGTGGATTAGAAGATCGATTTAAGGTCGCAATTAGATAATTTTAGTATGGTTGGACTCGTTATTGAATGAGTGTTCGAATTTTATAAGTTTGGTCGGGTTTCAAGATGCGGGCCCAGGGTTGGCTTTTTGAGTTGACCTTTTTGATTTTCTTTAAAGATTGCAGTTTTATTATCCGGAATAGTTTTCTATGTTTGTATTTATGGTATTAAATTATATTGGCTAGATTCGAGCCTTTAGGAGTTGGATATTCACGGAAAAGGCTTACTAGTAGATTGAGTTAGCTTGTTTGAGATAAGTATCTTGCCTAACTTTGTGCGGGGGAACTACCCCTTAGGATTTGGGTTGCTTGTGTTATATTGTGATATTCGAAAGCTGTGTACGCAAAGTGACGAGTGGGTACACGGGTTATATGTGGTAATTGGCTGGTTTAGGCTATTTAGACTCTTTTCATGCCTTTAATCGAATTGTCGTAACATGTTATATCTTTCATTGTTAATCTACCCTTACATGTGTTAATCCATCCTTACATGCTTTATTTGACATTGTTAACACTTATTCCATCTCTTAATTGTTAGTTTCCCTTACATGCTTAGTTGAAGTTAATTTTCCTTATTGCCTTGTTAATTATTTAATTGTTGAGTTACCTTACTTGAAGTTGTCATTTCCTGGAATATTTTCTTGTTGAGTTTTTGGTGTTGAAGTTGTAAAAGCCGTTATCACTTGAGATGGAGTTGTTAATTGTTGAGATATCGTTCTTGTTGAGGTATTCACCATTATTTTGTTATTGTTGAGTCTCTAATGCACATTGTGGTTGAGCCATATGCTATTTATTGTGGAAACATTGATATTGATGATTCTTTTGGCAAGTTGTGGTATTTGAGCATTTGAGGTGTGAGTTGTAATATGTTGTGATATTGATACGCATGCGGTGGTATAAGGCTAGTGGTTGATACGCATGAGGTGAGATAAGGTGGGCTTGATACACGTGTTGCTAGTAGGGGAACTACTTGAAGCCATACGGTGTGATAAGGTGGGCTAAAACACGGGTAGCTGTTTTGGAAAAAATAATTTTCAAAACTAAATATAAGGCTCTCGCGGTGATATAAGGAAAGATTGTGATTGTGATTGTGAAATGAGATTATGAGGTGGTACCTCGGTTGTGATTCTTGTTGTTATCTCTCATTTACCTCACTTGTATTTGTCCGCATTGTTTTCTTGAGGTTCTAACTATGTGTTATTTCGTTGTTGCCTTTATTGATTTGATTTCAGTTGCAGCTTATCTTGTTGTATTTCTTTATAGCCTCACTTTCCTCGTTTCTTTTATTAGACTGTACTATACTTGTTCAACTTCGTTTTCTTATCCTAGTAGCTGTCTTGACCTGGCCTCATCACTACTCTACCGAGTTTAGGCTTGGTACTTACTGGGTGCCATTGTGGTGTACTCATACTACGCTTCTCCATTTTTTTTTGTTCAGATCCGGGTACCTCACATCAGGTTAGGCATCAGTGATTGGCTATACATCTCGGAGACTTCAAGGTATACCTTCTTGGCGTCCGTAGGCCTTGGAATCACCCTCTGTCCTCATTTTTCTACTGCTTACTCTGATTTAGGCAGTGATGTATTAGGGATTTTATAATATATTCGTGTAGAGCATATGACTCGGTCTCATCAGATTTTGGGAGTTATTGTTAGCGATATTGTTGAGTTCTTTTATGATAGCTAATTGATTTAAATTTGAAGTTCTATTATTATTTCCATTATTTCTCCATGCATGTTAGGGTTACCTAGTCGTAGAGACTAGGTTTCATCACGACATCCTACGGTGGGAGATTGGGGTCGTGAAAAGTTGGTATTAGAGCTCAAGGTTCATAGGTGTTACGAGTCATAAGAAGACTTAGTAGAGTCTTGCAGATCGGTACAGAGACGTCTGTACTTATTTTTGAGAGGCTACAAAAATGTTAGGAAACTTCACTTCTTTGATTCCTTGTCGTGCGAATTTGTTGACTTCGAGATTCTGAATCTTTGTCTTTCTATTCTCTCACAAATGATGAGGACATGCACCGCTGGATCTGGTGGTCAGACACCCGCGCTCCCTACTAGAGCTGCGAGAGGCCAGTGGCAGGGTAGAGGTTGAGAAGGGGCATATGGTGAAGCTAGAGCACCTACACGAGTTGCGATAGAGGAGGCACCTGTAGCTCCAGTTGGGAGGGGCAGGCACCCGAGGCGCCTGTTGCCACCCCTGTACTTTAGTAAACCCTCGCACAGTTCTTGAGCATGTGTGTTACTCTATCTCAGGCGGGGTTGATTTTACTTGCACCAGCCACATCCTAGGCTAGGGGAGGAGCTCAGACTCCCACGGCCCGTACTCTAGAGCAGCGAGTCCATGTTGATCAAGTCCGAACGGTTATGCCAGCATAGCCTATTGTTCTGGTTCAGCCCGAGGTTAGGGCAGTGGCATCTGAGGAGGAGCAACTTAGACTTGAGAGGTTCAAGAAGTATCACCCTCTTACTTTCAGCGGCCTAGATATAGAGGATGCACAAGGCTTTTTAAAGAAGTGGCACAATATTTTCCGCACCATGGGCATTGTGGAGACGAGTAGGGTTGCTTTTACTACATTCTAGATGTCAGGAGCAGCGTATCAGAGGTGGCGGGTTTGCGAAGAGGGTAGCCCAGCCGATGCAGCTTCGCTCATATGAACTTAGTTTTCAGAGATGTTCTTGAGAGTGTTTGTTCGCCAGAGTCTTCGGGATGGATGGCGCGCAGTGCTTGAGCAGCTGCGCCAGGGTACTATGATAGTGTTAGAGTATGCTGTCAGATTCAGTGAGTTGTCTAGACATGCACCAACCTTGGTTTCTATAGTCAGAGAGCGAGTCTGTCGATTCATCGAGGGGCTCAACTATGGTATTAGATTCAGCATGGCTCGAGAGTTAGAGACAAATACCCCATATCAGTAGGTGGTAGAGATCACACGGAGGTTGGAGGGTATGTGGGGCCATGAGAGAGAGAGGACAGGGAGCCAAGAGGCCTCGAAATTCTAGCAGATATAGTGATACCCGCGCCCCAATTACAGCCCTTCATGAAAGAGGCTATATGAGCCGTCCAATTCATTCAGCACTTCCATCTTCTAGTGGTACTCCGGCTACTTCCAAGTCTTAAGTTGCCCATTATGCACCGCCACTAGCTAGTGCACCTCCTGCACGGGATGCTTTCAGTGGTCAGTCCAGCCGACCAGGTCCAAGCCAATTTTAGTAGCCACGCCCACCGAGAGCTTGCTTTGAGTGTGGTGATACCCATCATATGGTGAGGGACTGCCCAGACTCAGGGGGTGCACCTCCATAGACTACTTAGACTCCACAGATTCCACCTGGTCCAATGACTTAACAGGCCATGGTTGTTGCTCCACCCACATAGCCAGCTAGGAGTGGGGGACATGGGGTAGAGGTCTCCCTAGAGGGGGAGGCCAGGCCAGATGCTATGCTTTTCTAGGTAAGACGGAGGAGGTCGCATCAGATGTAATTATCACAGGTATTGTTCCGGTTTGTCATAGAGATACATCAATGTTAATTGATCCAGGCTTCGCTTATTCATATGTGTCATCTTACTTTGCTCTGTATCTGGATATATCTCGTGATTCTTTAAGTTCTCTTGTATATGTGTTCATGCCTGTGGGAGATTCTATTGTTGTGGACCGTGTGTATTGGTTGTGTTTAGTTGTTTCGGTAGTTAGAGACTTCCAAAATATATTTTCGGCAGATCTTTCGGGCATGCTGCCCGATAGAGATATCAATTTTGGGATTGAATTGTTGCCCGACACTCAACCCATTTCTGTTCCACCATTTCATATGGCACCGATGGAGTTGAAGGAGTTAAAGAAGCAACTACAAGATTTTCTTGATAAGGGCTTCATTCAGCCTAGTGTGTCACTTTTGGGTGCTCCGATTTGTTTTGTGAAGAAGAAGGATGGTTCTATGCGCATGTGTATTGATTATCAGTAGTTGAACAAGGTTACAATGAAGAACACGTACCCATTGTAGTGCATTGATGACTTATTTGATCAGCTACAGGTCCCAGAGTGTTCTCAAAGACTGCTTTACGGTCAGGGTATCATCAACTGAAGATTCGGGATCCGGATATTCTGAAGACTGCCTTTAGGACTCGGTATGGTCACTACGAGTTCCTTGTGAAGTCATTTGGGCTGACCAACACCCCAGCAACATTTATGCACCTGATGAACAGTGTATTCCAGCCATATCTTGATTCATTCTTCATTATGTTTATTGACGACATCTTGGTGTATTCCCACAGTCGGGAGTATCATGAGCAGCGTTTGAGGATCGTGCTCCAGACCTTGAGAGAAAAAGAGTTGTATGAAAAATTCTAAAAGTGTGAATTCGGGCTTGATTCAGTGGTGTTTTTGGGTGATGTGGTGTCGAGTGAGGGGATTAAGGTAGATCCAAAGAAGATTGAAGCAATGCAGAGTTAGCTCAGACCGTCTTCAGCTACTGATATTCGGAGTTTCCTTGATATTCGTGGTACTCCATTCATTCGGGCGTCGCTAAGATGTATCAGGATTAGAGGTAGCACTATTTGTGGATGAGAATAAAGAAAGAAATAGTGGAGTATGTAGCTCGGTGCCTAAATTGTCAGCAAGTGAAGTATGAGCACCAGAGGCCATGCGGCTTGCTTTAAAGACTTGAGATTCCCCAGCGAAAATGGGAGTGTGTTACCATGGACTTCATTGTTGGGCTACCACGAACTTTGAACAAATTTGATGTTGTATGAGTGATCGTGGATAGGTTGATCAAGTCGACTCATTTCATTCCAGTGGTGACTACCTATTCTTCAGAGCAGCTAGCTCATATCTATATCCGCGAGATTGTTTGACTTCATGGTGTTCCGATATCCACTATCCCTGACCGTGGCACATAGTTTACATCACACTTATGGAGAGCTGTACAACATGAGTTTGGCACACAGGTTGTGTTGACTACCGCATTCCACCCCCAGATGGATGGATAGTCCGAGCGCACCATTCAAATAATAGAGGATCTGCTTCGTGCCTATGTTATGGATTTCGTGGGCTCTTGGGATCAGCTCTTACCGCTTGTGGAGTTTGCCTTCAACAACAACTACCAATTGAGCATTTAGATGGCTCCTTTTGAGGCCCTATTTGGGAGATGATGTCATTTTCTAGCTGGTTGGTTTGAGCAGGGAGAGGCTAGGTTGGTGGCCATAGATTTGGTTCGAGATGACTTGGGTAAAGTCAAGTTGATCCAAGATCAACTTCGTACAGCCCAGTCTAGGCAGAAGAGATATGCTGATAGNCTATGTTATGGATTTCGTGGGCTCTTGGGATCAGCTCTTACCGCTTGTGGAGTTTGCCTTCAACAACAACTACCAATTGAGTATTTAGATGGCTCCTTTTGAGGCCCTATTTGGGAGATGATGTCATTTTCTAGTTGGTTGGTTTGAGCAGGGAGAGGCTAGGTTGTTGGCCACAGATTTGGTTCGAGATGACTTGGGTAAAGTCAAGTTGATCCAAGATCAGCTTCGTACAGCCCATTCTAGGCAGAAGAGATATGCTGATCANACAAGATTTTCTTGATAAGGGCTTCATTCAGCCTAGTGTGTCACTTTTGGGTGCTCCGATTTGTTTTGTGAAGAAGAAGGATGGTTCTATGCGCATGTGTATTGATTATCAGTAGTTGAACAAGGTTACAATGAAGAACACGTACCCATTGTAGTGCATTGATGACTTATTTGATCAGCTACAGGTCCCAGAGTGTTCTCAAAGACTGCTTTACGGTCAGGGTATCATCAACTGAAGATTCGGGATCCGGATATTCTGAAGACTGCCTTTAGGACTCGGTATGGTCACTACGAGTTCCTTGTGAAGTCATTTGGGCTGACCAACACCCCAGCAACATTTATGCACCTGATGAACAGTGTATTCCAGCCATATCTTGATTCATTCTTCATTATGTTTATTGACGACATCTTGGTGTATTCCCACAGTCGGGAGTATCATGAGCAGCGTTTGAGGATCGTGCTCCAGACCTTGAGAGAAAAAGAGTTGTATGAAAAATTCTAAAAGTGTGAATTCGGGCTTGATTCAGTGGTGTTTTTGGGTGATGTGGTGTCGAGTGAGGGGATTAAGGTAGATCCAAAGAAGATTGAAGCAATGCAGAGTTAGCTCAGACCGTCTTCAGCTACTGATATTCGGAGTTTCCTTGATATTCGTGGTACTCCATTCATTCGGGCGTCGCTAAGATGTATCAGGATTAGAGGTAGCACTATTTGTGGATGAGAATAAAGAAAGAAATAGTGGAGTATGTAGCTCGGTGCCTAAATTGTCAGCAAGTGAAGTATGAGCACCAGAGGCCATGCGGCTTGCTTTAAAGACTTGAGATTCCCCAGCGAAAATGGGAGTGTGTTACCATGGACTTCATTGTTGGGCTACCACGAACTTTGAACAAATTTGATGTTGTATGAGTGATCGTGGATAGGTTGATCAAGTCGACTCATTTCATTCCAGTGGTGACTACCTATTCTTCAGAGCAGCTAGCTCATATCTATATCCGCGAGATTGTTTGACTTCATGGTGTTCCGATATCCACTATCCCTGACCGTGGCACATAGTTTACATCACACTTATGGAGAGCTGTACAACATGAGTTTGGCACACAGGTTGTGTTGACTACCGCATTCCACCCCCAGATGGATGGATAGTCCGAGCGCACCATTCAAATAATAGAGGATCTGCTTCGTGCCTATGTTATGGATTTCGTGGGCTCTTGGGATCAGCTCTTACCGCTTGTGGAGTTTGCCTTCAACAACAACTACCAATTGAGTATTTAGATGGCTCCTTTTGAGGCCCTATTTGGGAGATGATGTCATTTTCTAGTTGGTTGGTTTGAGCAGGGAGAGGCTAGGTTGTTGGCCACAGATTTGGTTCGAGATGACTTGGGTAAAGTCAAGTTGATCCAAGATCAGCTTCGTACAGCCCATTCTAGGCAGAAGAGATATGCTGATCAGAAGGTTCGTGATATAGCATTTATGGCTGGAGAGTGGGTTTTGCTCCGAGTTTCACCCATGAAGGGTGTGATGAGGTTCGGAAAGAAGGGCAAGTTGTGTTCTAGGTATATTGGTCCTTTTGAGATCCTTGAGAGAGTGGGAGAGGTGGCCTACAAGCTTGCATTTCCACCTAGATTATCTGCAGTTCACCTGGTGTTCCATGTTTTCATGCTCCGGAAGTATCACGATGATCTGTCCCATGTTTTATATTTCAGCACAGTCCAATTGTACAAGGATTTGACTTATACTGGGGAGCCGGTGACCATCTTGGACAAGCAGGTCCGAAAGTTGAGGTCAAAGAACATTGCTTCAGTGAAGGTTCAGTGGAGGGGTCAACCAGCCGAGGAGGCGACTTGGGAGACCGAGCATAATATGTGTAGCCGTTATCCTCGTCTTTTCATCACTTTAGGTATGTCTCTATACTCATTCGAGGATGAATGTTTGTTTTACGAGGGGGAGGCTGTAGCCGGTTGTTTTGAGTATTTTACCCTCGTTCCCCTATTTATTGACTCATATATGTTTTATTATAGTTATGTGACTCACCAGGGTAGTTGGTTTGGTTTCGGGTGAGTTTCAGAGTGAATTGGGACACTTAGTCCCAAAGTTGGAAGAGTTGATCGGAGTTTAACTTTAGTGTTTAGATGACGCCGGAATGGAGTTTTCCGATAGCTTCATATGATGATTTTAAACTTAAGTGTATGCCAGGATATTTATTTGGAGGTCCGTAGGTCGTTTTGGCTTGAATTGGCGAAAGTTAGAAAGTTGAAGGTCTGGAATATTGAGAAGTTTAACCGAAAGTTGACTTTATAGATATCAGGGTCAAATTTCGATTTTGAAAGTTGGAATAGGTCTGCTTTACCATTTATGACTTGTGTACAAAATTTGAGGTCAACCTATTGAATGTTCATGAATTCAATAGGTTTGAAATGGGGTGCGATTTATAGATTGGATGTTGTTTGATGTGCTTTTAGGCCTCGAGTAGATCAGTTATGTGATTTGGGACTTGATGGTATGTTTGGACGGGGTTCTGGGCCCCCCCAGATATGATTCAGATTGAATTCAGAATCATTTTGGACTTGGAGGAATTTCTGCCGAGCTGAGGTTCTGGTGCGATCGCACCTGCGCACCTTGGGCCACAGGTGCGGCACCACAGAAGTGGTATGTGAGCCGCAGAAGCGAGTTTGGGCTAGGCAGCTTCCTTCCGCAGAAGCGCAAACGCAGATGCGCTCAATGGTCCGTAGAAGCAATATTAGCTGCTTAATGAAAAGCCGCACCTGCGATGGATTTTCCTCAGGTGTAGAGCCGCAGAAGCGATTGTTGGTCCGCAGATGCGGAACCACTGGGCAAAAAAAGGGGAAAATAGAGTGTTTGAGTAATTTTTCATCTTTTGAGTTAGAGAGCTCGATTTTGGGCGATTTTGGAAGGGATTTTCAAGGAGTTGATCAGGGTAAGCATTTTTTAACTCGGATTTGATTATTTCACATGAATCCATCAATGTTTTAATTATTTAATTAGTGTTTTGAGTTGGAAAAATTATAGAATTTTGTGAAAACTTCCTAAACCATAAATTGAGGATTGGAAGATCGATTTGAGGTCGGAATTGGATAATTTTAGTATGGTTGGACTCGTTATTGAATGGGTGTTTGGATTTTGTAAGTTTGATTGGGTTTCGAGACGCGAGCCCAGGGTTGGCTTTTTGAGTTGACCTCTTTGATTTTCTTTAAAGATTGCAACTTTATTATCCATAATAGATTCCTATGGTTTGTATTTATGGTATTAAGTTATTTTGGCTAGTTTCGAGCCATCCTGAGTTGGATATTCACGGAAAAGACTTGCTAGTGGATTGAGTTATCTTGTTTGAGGTAAATATCTTTTCTAACTTTGTGTGGGGGAACTACCCCTTGGGATTTGGGTTGATTGTGCTATATTGTGATATGTGAAAGCCGTGTACGCAAGGTGATGAATGGGCACACGGGTTATATGTGGTAATTGACTAGTTTAGGCTATTTAGATTCTTTTCATGCCTTTAATCAAATTGTCATAACATGTTATATCTTTCATTGTTAATCTACCCTTACATGTGTTAATCCATCCTTACATGCTTTATTTGACATTGTTAACACTTATTCCATCTCTTAATTGTTAATTTCCCATACATGCTTAGCTGAAGTTAATTTTTCCTTATTGCCTTGTTAATTATTTAATTGTTGAGTTACCTTACTTGAAGTTGTCATTTCTTAGAATATCTTCTTGTTGAGTTTTTGGTGTTGAAGTTGTAAAAGCCGTTATCACTTGAGACAGAGTTGTTAATTGTTGAAATATCGTTCTTGTTGATATATTCACCATTATTTTGTTATTGTTGAGATTCTTATACACATTGTGGTTGAGCCATATGCTATTTGTTGTGAAAATATTGATATGATTGATTCATTTGCCAAGTTGTGAAATTTGGGCACTTAAGGTGCAAGTTGTGATATTGATACTCATGCGGTGGTATAAGGCTACGGGTTGATACGCATGCGGTGATATAAGGTGGGCTTTATACGCGTGTTGCTAGTAGCAGAACTACTTGAATCCACGCGGTGTAATAAGGTGAGCTAAAACGCGGGTAGTTATTTCGGAAAAAATAATTTTCAAAACTAAATGTAAGGCTTCCATGGTGATATAAGGAAAGATTATGATTGTGATTGTGAAATGAGATTACGAGGCGGTACCTCAGTTGTGATTCTTGTTGTTATCTCTCATTTACCTCACTTGTATTTGTCTGCATTGTTTTCTTGAGGTTCTTACTATGTGTTCCTTCCTTATTGCCTTGATTTCTTTAAATTCAGTTGCAGCTTATCTTGTTGTATTTCTTTATAGCCTCACTTTCATCGTTTCTTTTGTTAGACTGTACTCTACTTATTCAGCTTATTTTCTTGTCCTATTAGGTGTCTTGACCTGGCCTCATCACTACTCTACCAAGGTTAGACTTGATACTTACTAGGTATCGTTGTGGTGTACTCATGCTACGCTTCTGCATATCTTTTTGTGCAGATCCAGGTACCTCACATCAGGTTAGGCATCAGTGATTGGCTATACATCTCAGAGACTTCAAGGTATACTTACTAGCGTCTGTAGGCCTCGTAGTCACCTTCTATCCTCATTTTTTGCTTCTTACTCTTATTTAGACTGTGATGTATTAGAAATTTTACTGTATATTCGTGTAGAGTTTATGACTCAGTCTCACCAGATTTGGGGAATTATTGTGAGCAGTATTGTTGAGTTCTTTTATGATATCTAGTTGGTTTAAATTTGAAGTTCTATTATTATTTTCGTTATTTCTCCATACATGTTAGGCTTACCTAGTCTTAGAGACTAAGTGCCATCACAATATCCTACGGCCGAAGATTGGGGTTATGACATAGAAATAACCAATTTTCTTTTACAATTTAAAATAGAATAATAATAATTAACGGTTGGTAAAATCCGAATTGGATATGTTAAATCCATAAATAACACGGTCTATTCTAATCTCAAAAATCTGGAGTCACAAGTACATGTGCGACTAGAATACTACACACATGGTTTGAATAAAATACATCTGTTTGAAGCAAAATAAATAGTAAAGACTTAGTAGAAGGAAAGTACAGGGACTGCGAATGCCAAACAACTCTACCTCAAGTCTCCTGGGCAGGTCAGATTCGAGTGAACTCCTCTACGCACTACTGGGACCAACACCGCTATCTGCACAAGAAGTGCAGAAGTGTAGTATGAGTACAATCGACCCCATGTACTTGGTAAGTGTCGAGCGTAACCCCCACGAAGTAGTGATGAGGCTATGACAAGACACTCACTATAAACCTGTACGAATAATAATAAAACACAATAGAAATATAGGCAAAGCAAGTAAACTCATAAGAACGAGACCTGAAGGTCAACTAACAGAGGGCCCCAGAATAATATTATCCGAAAATCCTCATATCACAGTACCAGAATGGAACATTACAGCTACAATCAATACAACACATTATACTCTGTTCTAGTGCACAACCCAATCCCAACAATATCACAATATTTGTTGTGCCGTGTAACCCAATCCCAGTATCATATCAATATATGTTGAGGCGTGCAGCCCAATCCCCTTCCAATACTATTGTGGCACGCAACCCGTTTCCAATATCAACTCATTAACATAAAAAACTCAACACAACCAATAACATAATCCCAACACAAAAGGTACCAAAGCGTATAAAGCACTTAGGATCATTTAGTACAACAGAGAATAACCAATACCTCGTACTCCGAAACCTCAAAAATTCTTTAACACAAGAATAGCTAAAGGACTCACACAATTGGACATAATGTAATAAAGTGCAACAAGTAAGGTAAGGACAATAAAGGCAAGTAAAGGCACGAAATAATGAAAATATCCATTTACTACAAGTGAAAACATAGAGCAGGTAAGCAAATATTGATCAAGGAATAAGTAACAAGAACAAGTAACAGTTAAATGACAAATAACAAATAAGGAAAAATTAACAGTTAATGACATTTAGCAATCAAGGCAAATAACGAGACATAACATGGCATAAACAATGACATGAAGGTAAATAACCCATCCCGCATGCTTTAACCCATGCCAACGCATATACACTCGCCACCTCGCATATACGATGTCTCCACATATAATTCACGTAGCAAATAGACCAATAAGTCCTAATTATCTCAAGTCAAAATTAAACACGATACTTACCTCTTTTCACAATCAAATGAACAATCAACCACGGCTTTTCCTTTAGAACAAGCTTCCGAACCAACCGAATCTAGCCAAATATCATTCAAACAATCCAAAATAAGCTTTAGAAACTACCCACGAATGAAAAAGGTTCAATCTTTAGCTAAATTGAAAAAGTCAACTAAATTCAACCGCAGGCCCACTTGGTCAAAACTCGAGATTTAGATCAAAAACCGATTATCCATTCACCCCCGAGCCCGGTTATGTGATTTATTTCATAATTCGACCTCAATTTAATTTCTAAATCTCAATTTTACACAATTCTATACAAAACCCGTAATTTCTACCATAAAATTCTTAGATTTGATGTTAGAAACTCAGGAAAAGTAATTGAAATTGATTAAAAACTAGTTAAAAATGCTTGCCAATGAATTTGGGAAGAAAAGGTTCTTCAAAAATTGCCTCTAGAGAGCTTACGGTTGAAAAATAGTGTAAAAAGAGTTAAGTCCCAATTTTTCCCTCTTTTACCCAAATGTAGATGTCACATTTGGGAACACTAGTTCGCAAATGTGATATCCCACTACTAGAAAACAGGTTTATGGCAACATTAGTAAAATTGTTGCTAAAGATAGAGAAACCATTATAGTAGTCCTATTGTGACGATTTTGGCTCCGTTGCAAGTTAAGGCGTTGCAATTGGTCTGTTGCAACGGTTATTTGCAACGGTTTTGGATCCGTGGTCATAGTTGTATCTATCGCAGCGGTTTTACTGCGGTCTTTTACAACGCTTATTAAAAGTTGTCGCAACGATTATGAACCGTTATAATACGACTATTGTAACGGCACAAAACCGATGGAATAGACCTATTGGAACAGTTTGTTGAAATAGTTTAGCTTATTTATTACAACGGTTATTAGAGCTATTGCAATGGTCATTACAAGCTATTGTAACAATTATTTCAAGCTATTGCAACGATTCTTCGAGCTATTGCAACATTTATTACAAGCTATTGCAATAATTTTTACGAGCTATTGTAATGGAGTAAAATATAATCTGCTGAAATTTATACAAACCATGAAAGGAAACTATATTCATCAACAAAATCATAATCCAAAATATCCAACTAGTATTATCTATATATAAGAGAAAATATAAAATATTGGCTGTCAATTCAAGAGTTAGCATACATACAAGTTTGCAAAATATTCAAAAATATGAACAGTCCTAGAACGTCTGAAGGTGTAGATCAACCAATGCTCTTTAAGTAAGGTCTTCACTACATGCATCTCCTATTTGTTCATTTTCTTCACCTACAAATTTAAAAGGCATAACAATATTTAGAGAGTAGAAAACAAAATTAAAAAGAAAAGAGAAAATTGCAAACAAACTATTAGAGATATCATAATTTAAATTTGAATATAATATCTAATGATGTTATGTACATTATTATATGCATCTCTATTTCATAAAAGACAAACGAGCGGACATTCAGAATAACCAACTTCCCATATAATTCAAACACACATTCTTTCTGTAACCTAATTAGTTGAAGACAATATAAGTCTACAAGAGAGGAAGCCACGTAAAGATTGGTACCGAAACTAGTTTTCTGGACTAAAGCATGCACCTGGTTCCCTTCTAACAATGCAGCACAAGCAGATATAACAGATGAAAGCGTAAACTGGTTATGATCGACCTCGATTTTTGTAGCCTAACAATATAGCCTCCTCATATAACCCATTTTGGACATACCTAGTAACCATTGAACTCCAAGTAACATCATTCCTCTCAGACATGAAATCAAAATCCCAAAAGTATCGTTCATCAACCCGCATTTAGCATAAATATCAAGCAAATCAATAGACACAGAAACATTTAATTCTACTGATACGTTAAGTGCAAGGAAATATATAACTTGTGGCTAGTTTATACAACAAAAAGAAAGATACAGAAGTGTAGATTAACTTCATGTACATTATGGTAAGTAAAAGCATCACAAATGGAACATGCTGCTAGCACATTTTTTTTATCTTGAGACTAGGTGAATTTGGCTGTATTAACATGAATAGTTTTGTTAGTTATTGTGCAAGTAGTACTCATTTGTTTTCAAGTTACAACTCATGAAACTATTTATCGTGGTCAACAAAAGTAAAACGCTTAACTTTTTCTTGTTCAAATTCATCAACAAATCTCCTAATACTAAGAAAATGGAAGCAATTATGCCATTGCAGAAATTATATGAACCTCTCTTGTAAATATCTGTATGTATATGATTCAGAATGTTATGACACTACTAAATTCCCATTCTAATACAACTGTTAATTTATAGGACTGATGGAATGGTTATGAGACGAATATTAGGATGAACTAAAAAGAATGTAGGGTTCTAACTATAGGATGCATGAAATTGTAGTAAAGTACCTAAATGTACTAAATTTAAGAATTTCGACTCAAGTATATATGACTGGAAGACATAAGAATGCTTAGCAGTTAACGATTTTGAGAATGTTTAAAAGTAGGAATTTTGAGAATGCTTAAAAGTATATACACTCGCGAATACTCCATGTAGTTTCTTTCTAAGTAAAAAAGCTATCTTGCACACTGCAGAAGTAGTAGCATCATACAGAATAATGGATAATAATCAAGTCTATAAAATTAAATATTTTATACAATCTGAAATTTAGAAGCACCAATTATAGGATTGCGAGGATTCTAACCTTGATTTTTGTTACCAAGAGATGGTCGATGAATTAGCTTATTAGCTGCTACTTGTGTTGAGGAAGCTTCACCCAATGAATGAGAATACAATGCTGCTAAAATATTAGTATCAATTGGTAATCCAGAACGTTGAAGTTTTTCTATGATATCTTCTACAATTTCTTGTCTCATCATTGTCTTTTGTTCCTCATATTGTTCCTTCTGTTCCTCAACCCCCTCCCCCCCCCTCCCCCCAATAGTATCATCCTCTCTTCCATATTTTTCATGAGATCATTTGTTGCATTTGAAGAGTGTTCGAAATGTCCCACTTTTCCTTTCAAAGTAGTTTTTGTAACCCCCGCCCATACAATTTCAAACGTCCCGGATGTTCAGGTTCCATGACCGATGCAAATGCATTAATTGACTCACCACCATTTTCACTTTGTTGCGTTTCAATATTCTCCATTTCATCCTGTAATAAAAAAAAGAGAATTCAAGTAAAGAAAAAGTCAATATGAACATACTATTCATCCCAACAAAATGGAAACTAGATAGAATTCGCACAATTTTGCTAGATGTATCTTCATTCGATTCCTTGTATGTTCGACCGAGTTTTCTTTTTCTTGTAGCCACAAAGATATCCTTAAGTGATTGTGGATCAGAAGTTTCTTTCTCTTTTTCCTGGACACATTAAAAGTAGTATAAAATATCTTTTTAAAATGATACCAAGTTCATATTTAATGATGAATAAGAGAAAATACCAAATCATTGCGGACTATAGCAAAGCTTTTTTTTCCAACAGTGCGTGGATTCTTTAACTTTTTTCAATTCTCAATATTAGTTGTTGACATTTTCTGCAAGTAAAACAATAAATTTCAATTCGAAACTGTCAAAAAAAAAGAAAAGCATTATTTTTCCGTCATGAATATTTCTTGGCAGAAGTTAACACTAATGAAACTCATTCTCATAAACTTACCTTGTGTTTATTAGAGTTCCAATATTTGAGAAGTTCCTTAAATTGATATGTTTATCCTACAATAATACAAATCAAAAGTAACCTCCAATTTAGTAAAATAGATATACGATGTAAATATTTTAAAGTAAAATCTAAATGTTCTTACCTTGTTCATTTCCTGGAGGAGTATTAGCATCCAATTGCACTTCTTGCTCTACTGATTATGTTGTATGTGTGGTTGAATTAGTTTGTATATGGGCTCCTACCCCTGGATGTTGTGGCATTGCTAGCTGATGTTCTTCAATTAAATTTTCAGAAGCTGACGCTCTTCAGTTAGCCGTATAAAGCTAGCTGGAATATTTGTTTTTCTGGTCCGCAATAACGTTTTTTGATTTACCAAAGATGTAAGTGTTTCTGCCTGAACGAATGTCGAGCTTTTCACTTTTTTGTTTTGTTTTTTCCCTTCTTGCATCATGACTACAATTTTGAAGCAAGTAAAGATATCAGCAACAACATTGGTGGTAAAGATGGAATATTATTAGCTGGTTTTGCGAAATGTACAGCTGCTAATGACAGTGAGAAAATAGATCATTGTGAACCTTCTTGGATGAAGATATCAGCAGAAGTATTTGATGGTGTTCCAGCAAATTATTTTTTATTTCAAATCACTTATACTATTATGATCAAATTTCAGAAAAGTGAAAATTACTCTTACCTTCAATTTGGAGAAGTTGGTTTTCCTATTGGGATCAGATTTCTCAGCTATACCAACAAATTCAATGACAACAATATTCTCTTCACGTAACTAATTTGCAGCACCCTGAAAAAATAAAAAGGCAAGAAGGCAAAGAGGTTATTACGATGGTCTACGAGAAGAGTGGAGACATGAGGACAAAGGCAACCAATGACAAGTAAAGACACCAGCACACATTTTCAATACAGAATAATTTACAATCAACAAAGCAGTGGTGAATTAATTTCCACACTAGTAAATTTGAGATTGCATTCACGTAGTATCATCTACACACTATGATATTGGATATTACGACTACACCATTTTTAGTGAGCTGCAAAAATTTGAGATTGCATTCATCAGTTCTTTTTTAAAAGTAATATAATTCATCAGTCAAAATTTAAAACAGTAATAAAGTAGCATGATTTACTTTCAGATTTTGTTTTGGTTATTTTTGGTCTGTAAGAGTAAGATAGAGACACAAAAAAGATTGAAGTATAGACAAAACTGAATTTTTCACAGTTCTCTGTTCAACATTGAGATAAAATTGAATCACCCATGTACCAATATAGAAGTAGTACCAATTATATGCACTTATAAACAAGTAGGCAATTGAATAATACACTTTGTTAAAAATACAATGGAAGTTCGAATTTATTTATTTCCCAGGCCTTAAAATTTCTAGTTCACAATTGAAAAGTTAATGTTGATACATAAAAATTTCATATGTATGTATCACATCAACTAATAATTTCTTTCTCATCATACATCCATAAACTATTTTCCATTTTAAGGCCACTACTAATCACAGTGTAAAATCATGAATTGAGCGGAGAAGAAAAAGTACATCGATACCTAAAACTTGTTCATTCTTTCTTATGTGAAAAAGAATAGCATTTTCATACACAAAGATGCAGCCAGATGTTTAAAATTAATATTAATATTAATATTAACATACTTTTCTCTTCTCCGGTCACACCAATCATTAAGATAGGAAAGCAAAATCTTTCCTTCCATATGGAATAGTTCTAGGGAAAACACACATACACTCAAACATACCCCTCAACACCCATTTTAGAACACGAGAGCCAAACCACCAAAAAACCAACCAAAAAAGTGAAATACCAAGATATAAACAACAATTCTCTCTAACTCTCCCACCTTTGAATTTCTCTATTTAAATTTTAGAACTTTGTCGACATTAACGATGGAGTTTTGAAGGGTATTTGTCATTTTAATGTCTTTCCAAACAGTAGTAAACTCAATATTTAGTATAAAATCAACTTTGAATAAAGTTTTGTCTTAAACAATTGAAACCCAGGTTCTCAAATACCAATTTACTAAAACCCCAAATTTAAGTAATCTTTTTTAATTTTTTATCGCAAAATTTTTCACAGAGTTCTCAAATCCTCACCAAATTTGAGATACAAACTTTAAATAACACTAAAATTAAATATCAAACATATATTAGAACAAAAAATAATGACTTCATAGAAATCCATTTGTGTATTTTGTAAGCTTGTCCAAGAATCCTTGAATGGTAAATCAAGAGAAAGAGAACTTTTAAGCCATAGAGAAGAGAGAATCATGCACACCTATTGTTGTAGAGAACGATATGTAGACTTGGTCGAAAATTCCTTTACCGGATGTGGGTTTGAAGAAGCCTTCAATTCACTGAAGGGTTTTTTCTCATGAAGTTCTCAATGAAGAGAAAGGCGTACGAAGACCACTTTTTGATATGTATATTTTAGATTTATGGAATTACTTATTTAATTATAAAAATGAGCATTCGCGGGTTTAGTGAAATTATTAGAGGGAAATTAAATCGTTCCAATAATATTTTTTAGAAAGAACCGTCCCCACAGAGTTATTTTACCAAACTGTTTCCCTAGACAACTTTGTGGCGACGGTTATGGTACTACTGCGACAGTTTAGTTTTAATACTGTCTTAGGACCTGTTTGGCCTTAGATTTTGCCAAAATAATTTTGGGTTTTATTTGGCAAATACATGTTTGACCATAGAATTTTCGAATATTTTGGCAAAATTCCAAATCCCAAAACCAGCTCAATAGCTGGTTTTGGGCCAAAATATCACTACTATATTTTTTAAAATTATCCCAAATTTTTGTATTTTATAAAAGATCCCACCATTTATTATTTTGTAACAATGTTGCTTCGTGTTCTCGGTCACCTGATAGTGTATCATGTAGTTCATTATAAAAATGATAATTTTGTATCAAATTTATTTATGTTCAGGACTATGGTTTGCGATAATGTAATGAATGTTATTGATAATGGTACTGTTGAGTATTTGTGATAGTTTTAGAACTTGTGGGTATAAGTCATGTTTCATGTTTTTCCAAAATAATTTTGGGAAATATGTTTTGAAAACTGATGTCCAAACACATTTTCATTTTCATACTAAACTTCACCCAAATCAGATTTTTCAGAACAAATTTGGGAATCTATGGCCAAACGCTAGCTTAATATGCATAATAAGCTATTGCGACGATTGTAACCCTTGCAATAGACCATCTATTGCAAGGGTTATATAACTATTGCTAAATAACCGATCCAATAGGTGTAATTTCTAGTAGTGTCCGCAAATACGACACACTAATCGCAAATGCGATTAGTGCATCAGGCCCAGTAAAGTCGCAAATGCGACATTTGGTTCACAAATGCGAGGTTCCCTCTATCGCAAATTCGCACCAATGCTTCGCAAATGCGAAGATGACTCACAGGACACTTCATCGCAAATGCGATTATGGGATCGCAAATGCGATCTCACCTGAGTTCGAAAAAGCAAACTATTCTTCGCAAAAGCGAAGTACCGACCCTCAGCCCAATTTTGCAAATGCGATCACTTGACTGCAAAAGCGAGGCTCGCAAATGCAAGTCAGACATCACAAATGCGATATCTATAGGTTGGCACCAGCAGTTTTCAACTCTTCTGATACTCACCCGAAACTCAACCAATCCCCTCGGATCCAAACAGAACACACACACAAGTGTAATAACATCCTACAAACTTGCTCGCTACCTCAAATCATCAAAATAACATCAAATAACAAGAATCGATCATCAAAACTCATGAATTTCAACTTTAAAACTCATTTTCACAATTTCTCACATAATATGCCGAAATACGCTCGGGTCACCCCGGACCCCAGCCGAATATGCGTACAAGTCCAAGAACATCATACGAACCTACCAGAATTATCAAAATACCGATCCAGGATCGTTTACCAAATATTGACAATGGTCAACTCTAGCTCATTTTAAGTTAAAAATCTTTTTTTTGCTTCATAATTTTTCGTAAAATATTTCCAAAAAATGACAAGGACCACGCACGCAAATCAATAAACATCAAATGAGCCAAGAGAGGTCTAGAAATACAAAATTAAAAGCTAGTACTCAAAATGACATATTCCGTAGTTACATTCTCCACTTCTAAAAAAAACGTTCGTCCTCGAACGGACATAGAAAAGTACCTGGATTAGTAAAAAGGTGGGGGTATCTACTCCGTATATCGGACTTGGACTCCCACGTAGCCTTCTCAATCTACTGACCTCTCCATTATACTTTCTCAGAAGGAAAACTCTTATATCTCAACTTACGAACCTACCGGTCTAGAATAGCCACCGACTCTTCCTCACAGGTCAAAGTTTCATTAAGTTGCATTGTGCTAAAGTACAAAACATGTGATCTATTCTCATGGTACTTCCGAAGCATGAAAACATGAAATACTGGATGTACCAATGCTAGGATAAGAGGAAATGCAAGCCTGTAAGCAACCTCCTCAACTTTCTCCAAGATCTCAAACAACCCAATAAACCTCGGGCTCAACTTTCCCTTCTTCCAAAACCACATCACGACCTTCATAGGCGACACTCGGAGAAGAACCTTCTCACCGACCATGTAAGCCACATCTCGGGCCTTCCGGTCCGCATAATTCTTCTGCAGTTGTAAGAAGCCACTCCTGAATCACCTTAAACTTTTCTAAAGCATCATGGACCAAATCAGTACCCAACAATCTATCCTCTCCGGGCTCAAACCAACCAATCAGCAACCGACATCTGCTCTCATAAAAGGCCTCGTACGGAGCCATCTGAATACTCGACTGATAACTGTTGTTGTAGGCGAACTCTGCGAGTGGTAGACTGGTCCCATGAGCATCTAAAATCAATAACACAGGCACGCAACATGTCCTTTAAGATCTGAATAGTGCGCTTGGACTGCCCGTCCGTGTGAGTATGAAATGCGGTACTCAGCTCGACCTGCGTGCTCGACTCACGCTGCACGACACTCTAAAAATATGATGTGAATTGCGTGCCTCGGTAAGGAATGATGGAAATAGACACACCGTGCAGGCGAATAATCTCATATATGTAAATCTGAGCCAACCTCTTTGAAGAATAGGAAGTCATCACCAGTATGAAGTGTGCGAACTTTATCAACTGGTCCACAATAACCCAGACTGTGTCATATTTTTTCAAGGTCCATGGTAAGCCTACCGCAAAATCCATAGTGATGCGCTCCCACTTTCACTCCAGTATCTCCAATCTCTGAGTCAACCCACCCGGTTTTTGATGCTCGTAATTCACCTGCTGACAATTCAAACACCGAGATACATAAGCAACAATATTTTTCTTCATTCTCCACCATCAATAGTGATGTTTCAAGTCACAGTACATCTTCGTGAAACCTAGGTGAATGGAATAGAGTGAACTGTCAGCCTCCTCAAGGATCAATTCTCTCAACCCATCACTATTTGGAACACAAATCCGGCCCTCGAGCCACATAACACCATCATCCCCAATGACAACCTCCTGAGCACCACCCCGTTGCACCGTGTCCCTCAACACCAACAAGTGAGGATCATTAAACTGACAAGCCTTGATATGCTCCAATGAACAAGAACTGTGCCACAACACAAGCAAGAACTCGGCTAGGCTCCGAAACATCTAATCTCACAAATCGATTGGCCAAGTCCTGAACATCCATACCTAGCGGCCTCTCCACTACTGGTAAGTATGCCAAACTGCCCATGCTCTCAGCCTTCCTACTCAATGTATATGCCATTAAATTGGCCTTCCCCGGATGATATAATATGGTGATATCATAGTATTTCAACAACTCCAACCATCTCTGCTGCTGCAAATTAAGGTCCTTCTGCTTGAACAGGTGTTGGAGACTCCGATGCTCGGTATAGGCCTCACATGGAACGCCACATAGATAGTACCTCCAAATCTTCAGCGCGTGAACAATGGCTGCCAACTCTAAGTCATGCGCATGATAATTCTTCTCATGAACCTTTAACTACCGAGACGCGTAGGAAATCACTCTACTGTCATGCATCAATACCGTGCCAAACCCAATACGCAATGCATCACAATACACGGTGTAAGATCCCGAACCTGTAGGCAACACCAACACTGGGACTGTAGTTAAGGTAGTTTTGAACTTCTAAAAGCTCAACTCATACTCGTCGGACCATATGAAAAAACACCCTTCTAGGTCAACTTGGTTAACGGGGCTGAGATAGATGAATACCCCTCTACGAACCGGCGATAGTAAGCCGCCAAACCCAAGAAACTCCGAATCTTTGTAGTTGAAGTAGGTCTAGGCCAGTTTTAAATTGCCTCAATCTTCTTAGGATCCACCTTAATTCCATCGGCAGATACAACGTGGCCTAAAAAGGCAACTGAGTCCAACCAAAACTCACACTTTGTAAACTTGGCATATAACTGACGATCCCTCAAAGTTTGAAGTATAATCCGTAGATGCTGCTCATGCTTCTCTTGGCTACGGGAGTAAACCAAAATATCATCAATGAAGACGATCACAAAAGAATCCACATAGGGCTTGAACACTTGGTTCATCAGATCCATAAAGGTTGTTGGGGCATTAGTCAAGCCAAATCACTAAGAACTCGTAGTGACCATACTAAGTCCGAAAAGCAATCTTAGGGACATCCGATGCCCTAATATGCACCTGCTGGTAGCCAAATCTCAAGTCAATCTTGGAAAACACCTTGGCACACTAAAGCTAGTCAAATAATTCATCAATCCTTGAAAATAAATACTTTTTCTTGATAGTGACCTTGTTCAACTGCCGATAATCTATATACATCCTCATTGATCCGTGTGGGCTCTAGGATGAGCGGTGTTATTGTGCGTGCTCTAGGCTGAGCTATGCCTCTGCCTTTGGCTCTACCTCAGCCTCTACCCTGGTAGTGGCTGCAATTTGGGGCTCTAGCTCCTACTCGGTTATGGCTGTTGTGCGAGTCTTCACCAATTGTGAGAGAACAAGAATAAAAGATTCAAATTTTAGCGATAGAATAAAGTCGCACGATAAAGAAAGAAAGAAGTGACATTTTCTAAAGCTCTATACTGTCTAGAAGACAAGTATAGACATCTCCATAGCGATCCTCCAAACTCTACTAAGATACATGACTCGTGAGACTTAGGCAACCTAGTGCTCTGATACTAACTTGTCACGACCCGGAATCCCAACCACGGGGCCGTGTTGGCGCTTAACATCCACTTGCTAGGCAAGCCGACACAAACCATATAATTAACCAATTTTGTTTTTACAATTTAAAATATAATAATAAGTAACAATTGGTAAAATCTGAATTGCATACGATAAATCTATAAATAACACGGTCTATACTAATCCCACAATTCTGGAGTCACAAGTACATGAACGACTAGAATACCACAAATATGGTCTGAATAAAATACATTTGTTTGAAGCTAAATAAACAATAAAGACAAAATAGAAGGGGACTTCATGGACTACGAACGCCAAGCAGCTATACCGCAAGTCTCCTAGGTAGGTCAGATCCTAACGAACTCCTCTACGCACCACTGAGACTAACAATGGGATGTGTACAAGAAGTGCAAAAGTATAGTATGAGTACAACCGACCCCGTGTACTCTGTAAGTGTCGAGCCTAACCTCTACGAAGTAGTGACAAAGCTATGAAAAGATACTCATATAAACCTAAACGAATAATAATAAAAGACAATAGAACTATAGGGAAAGCAAGTAAACTTATAAGAACGAGACCCGAAGGTTAACTAACAAAGGGCCCCAGGATAACATCATCTCAAAACCCTCATATTACAGTACTGGAATGGAACATTACAGCTACAATCACTACAACACATCATACTCCGTTGCGACTCACAACCCGATCCTAACAATATCACAATATATGTCGCGACGTGCAACTCGATCCCAATATTATATCAATATTTGCTGCAGTGTGCACCCCGATCTCAATATCAATTCATTTCAATATTATTGTGGCACGAAACCCGTTTCTAATATCAACTAATTAACATGAAAAACTCAACACAACCAATAACATAATCCCAACACAAAAGGTACCAAAGCGTATAAAGCACATAGGATCATTTAGTACAACAGAGAATAACCAATACCTCGTACTCCGAAACCTCAACAATTCTTTAACACAAGAATAGCTAAAGGACTCACACAATTGGACATAATGTAATAAAGTGCAACAAGTAAGGTAAGGATAATAAAGGCAAGTAAAGGCACGAAATAATGAAAATATCCATCTAGTACAGGTGAAAACATAGAGCAGGTAAGCAAATATTGATCAAGGAATAAGTAACCAGAACAAGTAACAGTTGAATGACAATTAACAAATAAGGCATAATTAACAGTTAATGACATTTAGCAATCAAGGTAAATAACGAGACGTAACATAGTATAACTAATGACATGAAGGTAAATAACTCACCCCACATGCTTTAACCCATGACAATACATATACACTCATCACCTCGCATATACGCCGTCCCCACATATAATTCACGTAGCAAATAGACCAACAAGTCCTAATTCCCTCAAGTCAAAATTAAACACGACACTTACCTCTTTCCACAATCAAATCAATAATAAACCACGATGTTTCCTTTAGAACAAGCCTCCAAACTAACCGAATCTAGCCAAATATCATTCAAACAAAAATAAGCTTTAGAAACTACCCACGAATGAAAAAGGTTCAATCTTTAGCTAAATTAAAAAAGTCAACAAAATTCAACCCCAGGCCCGCTTGGTCAAAACCCGGGATTCAGACCAAAATTTGATTACCCATTCACCCTCAAGCTCGGTTATGTGTTTTATTTTGAAATCCGACCTCAATTTAAGGTCTAATTCTCAATTTTACAAACTCCCTAAGTTTTACGTAAAACCCCTAATTGTTACCATAAAATTCTTAGATTTGATGTTAAACACTCATGAAAGGTAATTGAAATTGATTGAAAACTATTTAAAGATGCTTACCAATGAATTTGGGAATAAAAGGTTCTTCAAAAATTGCCTTTAGAGAGCTTAGGGTTGAAAAATGGTGTAAAATTAGCTAAATCCCGATTTTCTCCTCTTTTACCCAGCTGCAGATGTCGCGTTTGCGAATATTAGTTCGCAAACGTGATGTCCGCAAAAGCGACACACTGATCACAAATACGTCCAGTGCATCAGGCCCAGTAAAGTTGCAAATGTGACATTTTGTTCGCAAATGCGAGGTTCACTCTATCGCAAATGCGCACCAATGTGTCGCAAATGCGAAGCTGACTCCCAGGACACTTCATCGCAAATGAGACTCTAGGATCGCAAATGTGATCTCAGCGGAGTTCGTAAAAGCGAACTATTCTTCGCAAAATCAAAGTACCAGCCCCTAGCCCAATTTCACAAATGTGATCATTTTACCGCAGAAGCGAGGCTCGCAAATTCGAGTCAGACATCGCAAATGTGATATCTGTGGGCTTGCACCACTAGTTACCAACTCTTCCCATACTCACCCGAAACTCAATCGAGCCCCCCAAGCTCCAAACTGAAGGTGCACACAAGTGTAATAACATCCTACAAACTTGCTCGCTACCTCAAATCATCAAAATAACATCAAATAACAAGAATCGATAATCAAAACTCAAGAATTTCAACTTTAAAACTCATTTTCACAATTTCTCACATAACGCACCGAAATGCGCTCAGATCACCCCGGACCCCAACCGAACGTGCATATAAGTCCAAAACTATCATACAAATTTATCACAATTTTCAAAATATCGATATGGGGTCGTTTACAAAAAATGTTGACCGTGGTCAACTCTAAACTCATTTTAGGTCAAAAATCACCTTTTCTTCAAAATTATACCTAAACACTTTCCGAAAACTAATATGGACCATGCACGCAAATAAATTAATATAAAATAAAACTATGAGAGGTCTCAAAATATAGAAATAAAGGTTAATACTCAAAACGACCTATCGGGTACTTGCATTCGGTTCAGGTTATTCATCTTTTTTATTTATATAGATAAATCGATCAAACGAAAAAATATAATAACTATAACTAATTGACGCAAAGCATAAAACTTCCATAATATTATTATCATCACAAATATACATCATCTATTTACAATTATCCTTGACGAGTTTTCATATTTTTAAAATGATCAATAATGACATCATTACTTACATTTGTAAATACATCATGTAAAAAACTAAACAATCATTTAAATATTGTTCACCCATGCTATTCCACTCTTAATTCTTTATCTACTTCATGGATGAGAATGCTCTCTCCACATTTGTTGTAGCAATATGTAAAATCAGTGTCAACTTTACAAGTAAATAAACGTACGAATAAGTCTCCACAAGATTTGCCTCAACCAATGCTTTTGCCAAACCGCTAATTCATTGTAAGTTGGAGAACTTGGGATTACCAGCTCTCATATGAATTATGAAAGTATCTTGTTGATAACTCAATTCTCGAATCTGTATTTCATCAAACTCATTTGGGTAACATTTTGTTAAATTCATTATTTTACCTTTATCAAAATTAGAAAAATATTTTAGTTGGATTTAAGCTATCCATCCCAAGAAGTAAATCTCTACTCACTACACAACGGTCATTAAGTGCTTAAAGTTGCACATCAATTACAGGATAAAATATATCAACACGCAAGTAGTGTGAATAACAAACACCAGAAGACTTGCGCTTCGACTTTCTAAGAAAATAAGATTCATCTATCTTGGTACTTAAAATATCATGCATATAAATAAATGAGGAGACATCATCTAGCAAAGATTCCTATCCAATTTTTCTCATATCTTGTAATCTTTTCTTTGTGATGTTAAGAAACTCCACAGCATTAACTGTAACGACTCGATCGATTGTTTTGAGTATGTTAGCCTCGTTCCTCTATGTATTGCCTCATATATATTAAATTGTGGTTATGGGACTTGCCGGGGTGGTTGGTTTGGTTTCGGGTGAGTTTCAGAGTGAATTGGGACACTTAGTCCCAAAACTGGAAGCTTAAAGTTGAAATAGTTAATCAGAGTTTGACTTTTGTATAGACGACTCCGGAATGGAGGTTTGACGGTTCCGATAGATTCTTATGGTGAATTTGAACTTAGGCGTATCCAGATATTTATTTGGAGGTCCATAGGTCGTTTTGGCTTAAATTGACAAAAGTTAAAAAGTTGAAGGTTTGGAAGGTTGAGAGGTTTGAATGAGAGTTGACTTTATTGATATCGGGGTCGAATTTTAGTTTCAGAAGTAGGAATAGGTCCATTGTTTCATTTATGACTTGTGTACAAAATTTGACGTCATTCGGAGTTGGTTTGGTATGTTTCGACATTAGTTTTAGAAGTTGTAATTTCATTAGTTCATTAGGCTTGAATCGATGTGTGATTTGTGGTTTTGGTGTTGTTTGATGTGATTTGAGTCTTCGTGCAAGTTTGTATTGTGTTATATGACTTGATGGTCTATTTGGACAGGGTCCCGGGGGCCCCGGGTGTGTATTGGATTGAGTTCGGACCATTTATACATGTGTTGAGACTGCTCGTTTTCTATGCTTTTGGTTTCCTTCATTGCGTTCGCAAAGGATTTTCCATCATCGCATAAAGTCCTTAGTGGCTGATGATTTTTACTCTTCGTGTTCGTGAAGTTTGGAATGCGATCGCGATGCGTGGGGTGCTTGTGAATTGCGAACGTGTGTGAGGGATTGCGTTCGCTTATAAGGAGAGGTTGTGGGGAGGCACGCATTGTTCATCACGTTCGCATGGACTTGACCGCGATCGCGTAGCCTGAAGATCACTTGTCATCTTAGTGACTGTGGTCTCGCGATCGCGTAGAGTAATAACTGTGCACCAGAATGTTAAAACCCAAATCGAGGGTTAGAGTATTAATTTTATATTTTGAGTTGTATAACTCGGTTTTGGGAGATTTTGGAGGGAATTTTCACGTCTTGGATCGGGGTAAGTGTTTTTGACTCGGATTTGTTAATTAATCATGATTCCATCCAAGTTTTATCAATTAAAGTGAAGAAAATGGTGGATTTTTGTGAAACTTCCTAAAGTGAAAATTGGGGATTTGAAGGTCGATTTGAGGTCGGAATTGGATAATTTTGGTATGGTTAGACTCGTTATTGAATGGGTGTTTGGATTTTGTAAGTTTGGTCGGGTTCTAAGGTGCGGGCCCGGGATTGACGTTTTGAGTTGACCTTTTGATTTCCTTTAAAATTTACAACTTTATTATCCACAATAGTTTCCTATGGCATGTATTTATGGTATTAAGTTATTTTGGTTAGATTCAAGCCATCCGGAGTTGGATATTCACGGAAAAGTCTTAGTAGTGGATAGAGTTAGCTTGTTTGAGGTAAGTATCTTACCTAACTTTGTGTGGGGCAACTACCCCTTAGGATTGAAGTTTTTTGTGCTATTGGTGTTATATGAGAGTCGTGTACGCAAGGTGATGATTGGGTACACGGGCTATATTTGGTTTTTGACTAGTTTAGGCTATTTACATTCTTTCCATGCCTTTAATTAAATTGTCATAACATTTTATATCTTTCATTGTTAATCTACCCTTACATGTGTTAATCTACCCTCATATGCTTTATTTGACATTGTTAACACTTGTTCGACCTCTTACTTGTTCTTTTTCTCTTAGATGCTTTAGTTGAAGTTATTTCCTTCCTTATTGTCTTGTTACTTCTTTAATTGTTGAATTACTTACTTGAAGTTGTTATTTAGTGTAATATCTTCTTGTTTAGTTATTGGGATTGAAATTGTAAAAGTCGTTATTACTTTGAGGTGAAGTGGTTAATTGTTGAGATATCATTCTTGTTGATCTATTCACTATTATTTAGTTATTGTTGAGACTCTTGTACACATTGTGGTTGAGCCATGGGCTATTTGTTTTAGAAACATTGGTATTGTTGATTCTTTTGTCATGTTGTGGCATATAGGCACTTGTGGTGCGAGTTGTGATTGTGTTGTGATATTGATGCGCATGCGACGGAAAAAGGTGGGATCTATGTGCGTGTTTCTAGTAAGGGAATTACTTGAAGCCACGCGGCAACATAAAGTGGGCTAAAGTGCGTGTAGCTATTTTGGGAAAAATATTTTCAAAACTATCTAAATGTAAGACTCACGTGACGGTATAAGGAAAGATTATGATTGCGATAGTGAAATGAGATTACGAGGCGGTACCTCGATTGTGATTTTCGCTATTATCTCTTATTCACCACACTTGTATTTGTCCATATTGTTTTCTTGATGTTCTTATTATGCGTTCCTTCCTTGTTGCCTTCATTGCTTTAGATTCAGTTCTAGCTTTATTGCTTTATTGCCCCGATTTCCTCGTTTTCATTATTAGACTATACTATACTTGTTCAGTTTCTTTTCTTATCCTAGTAGGTGTCTTGACCTGGCCTCGTCACTACTCTACTACTGTTAGGCTTGATACTTACTAGGTACCATTATGGTATACTCATGTTACTCTTTTGCACATTTTTGTGCAGATCCAGGTACCTCGACTTAGGCTAGGCATCAGTGAGTGGACCATACAGTTCAGAGACTTCAAGGTATACCTGCCCGGCGTCCACAGGCCTCGGAGTCACTTTCTGTCTTTATTTTACTGCCGTTTACTCCTTATCTAAACAATGTTTTACTAGGTATTTTACAATGTACTCATGTAGAGCTTATGACTTAGTTCCACGGGTTTGGGAGTTTTGTTATAGATGTCCTGTTTCGGATTTATTATGATTTTATCGAATTATCTTATTTTCTTACTATTAAATTCCGTTAGGTATTCATGAATGTTAAGCTTACCTAGTCTTAAAGACTAGGTGCCATCATCCTAAGGTAGGAAAATGGCGTTGTGACAAGTTGGTATCAGAGATCTAGGTTCATAGGTGTTACGAGTCATTAGAAGGTTTAGTAGAGTCTTGCGGATCGGTACAGAGACGTCTGTACTTATCTTCGAGAGGCTGAACTATTATGAAACTTCACTTCTTTGATTCCTAATCATGCGAATTTGTTGACTTCAAAATTCTGAATTTTATCTTTCTATTCTCTTACAGATGGTGAGGACACGCACTGCTAGATCCTACGATAAGACGCCTGCACCATCTGCTAGATCCGCGAGAGGCCGGGGCTGGGGTCAGGGTAGAGGCCGAGGAGGGGCACGTGGTGCAGCTAGAGTACTCGCCCAAGCAGCAACCGAGGAGCCACTAGTAGCTACAGTTAAGGGACAAGCATCCGAGGTGCCCGTTGTCATCCCTGCACTTCAGGAGATCATATCACAGTTTATGATCATGTTTGGTTCTCTGGCTCACCAGCTACATCTTAGCCCAGGGGAGGAGCCCAAACTCCCACAGCCCGTACTCCAGAGTAGCGGGTCTAGGTTGATCAGATCCTGGGAGTTATACCAGTGTAGCCTGGTGTTCCGGTTCAGCCCACAGTTAGGGCAGTGGCATTTGAGGAGGAGCAGCTGAGACTTGAGAGGTTCAAGAAGTATCATCCTCCTACTTTTAGCGGCCTAGCTACAAAAGATACATAAGGTTTTCTAGAGAAGTGCCACCGTATTCTCCGCACCATGGGTATTGTGGAGACGAGCGGAGTTACTTTACTACATTCCAGCTGTCAAGAGTAGCATATCAGTGGCGACGGGCTTATGAGGAGGGTAGCCTAGCCGATGCAGCTTCACTTACTTGAACTCAGTTTTTAGAGATGTTCTTGAGAGAGTTTGTCACCTAGACCCTTCGGGATGCCTGGTGCACGGAGTTTGAGCAGCTATGCTAAGGTACTATGACAATGTCAGAGTATGCTCTCAGATTCAGTGAATTGTCCAAACATGCACCTTCCTTGGTTTCTACAGTTAGAGAGCAAGTCCGAGATTCATCGAGGGGCTCAACTATGGTATTAGATTCAGCGTGGCTCGACAATTGGAGACAGATACCCCATATCAGCAGGTGGTAGCACGGAGGTTAGAGGGTATGCGGGGCTATGATAGAGAGGACATGGAGGTCAAAAGTCCTCGAGGTACTGTAAGATTTAGTGGTGGCCATGCTGCAGCTACATCCCGTCATGGTAGAGGCTGTATGAGTCGTCTAGTTCATTCAGCACTTCCATCTTCTAGTGGTGCTCCGACTACTCTGAGGTTTCTAATAGCCCATTATGCACCGCCATTGTCTAGTGCACCTCCTGCATGGGGTGCCTTCAGCGGTTAGTCTAGCAGGGCAAATCCGAACCAGTTCCAATAGCCAGGCCTACCGAGAGTGTGTTTTGAGTGTGGCGACACCAGACATATGGTGAGGGACTATCCCAGACTCAGGAGGGGTGAACCTCCATATACTACATAGGCTCCAACTATTCCATAGCGTCCACAGGGTTATCAAGCCATGCTTGCAGCTCCAGTTGCCGCCCCACCTGCACAGCTTGCTGGGGGGAGGTCAGGGGGGTAGGGGTTGCCCTAGAGGGGGAGGCCAGGACAGCTTTTATGCTTTTTCGGGTAGGACAGAAGCGATTGTATTAGACGCAGTCATCACAGGTATGATTCTGGTTTTTTTTATAGAGATGCATCAATCTTATTTGATCCAGGCTCCACTTACTCATATGTGTCATCTTATTTTGCTCCGTATTTGGATATATCTCGTGAATCTTTGAGTTCTCCTATATATGTATCCCCGCCTGTGGGAGATTCTATTATTGTGGACCATATGTATCGGTCGTGTTTAGTTGTTATTAGTGGTTTTGAGACCAGAGTTGATCTATTGTTACTCAGTATGGTAGACTTTGATGTTATCTTGGGCATGGACTGGTTGTCACTCTATCATGCTATTCATGATTGTCACGCCAAGACTTTGACACTAGCTATGCCAGGGTTTTCGTGGTTAGAGTGGAGGAGTACATTGGATTATGTTCCTAATAAGGTTGTGTCCTTCCTTAAGGCACAACAGATGATTTAGAAGGGGTTTGATGCATATCTATCATTTGTGAGAGATGTAAGTGCTGGTATTCCTACCGTTGAATCAGTTCCGGTAGCGAGAGAATTCCCAGATGTATTTGCAGTAGATCTTCCGGGCATGCCGCCCGATAGAGATATCGATTTTGGTATTGACTTGTTGATGGCCACTCAGCCCATTTATATTCCACCATACCGTATGGCATCAACATAGTTGAAGGAGTTGAAGGAGAAGTCGTAAGAGTTGCTTGATAAGGGTTTCATTCAGCCCAGTGTGTCGCCTTGGGGTTCTCTAGTTCTGTTTGGGAAGAAGACAGATGGTTCTATGCGCCCAAATAAACAAGGTTACAGTGAAGAGAAGGTACCCATTTCAGCGCATTGAAGACTTATTTGATCAGCTACAGGGTGTCAGAGTGTTCTCAAAGATTTATTTGTGGTCAGGGTCTCATCAGGTGAAGATTTGAGATTCGCATATCTCGAAGACTGCCTTTAGGACTCGGTATGGTCACTACGAGTTCCTTGTGATGTCATTTGGGCTGACCAATTCCCCAGCAACATTTATGCACCTGATGAACAGTGTATTCCATCCATATCATGATTCATTCATTATTGTGTTCATTGATGACATCTTGGTGCATTCCCGCAGTTAGAAGAATCATGGGCAGCATCTGAGGATCGTGCTCCAGACCTTGAGAGAGAAGAAGTTGTATGCAAAATTCTCGAAGTGTGAGTTTTGGCTCGATTCAGTGGCGTTTTTGGGTCATATGGTATCAAGTGAGGGGATCAAGGTAGATCCGAAGAAGATTAAAGTAGTTTAGAGTTGGCCCAGACCGTCTTCAGCTACTAAGATTCAGAGTTTTCTTTGTTAGGCCGAATATTATTGCCGTTTCATAGAGGGTTTCTCATCCATTGTTGCACCTATGACTAGATGTACCCAGAAGGGTGCTCCTTTCAGATGGTCCGAGGAGTGTGAGGCGAGCTTCCAAATACTCAAGACTACTTTGACTACAACCCTGGTGTTGGTGTTGCATACGGGTTTAGGATCTTACACTGTGTATTGTGATACGTCACGTGGTGGCATTGGCACGGTGTTGATGCAAGGGGATAGGGTGGTTTCCTACGCGTCTCAGCAATTAAAGGTTCATGAGAAGAATTATCCTGTCCATGACTTAGAATTGGTAGCTATTGTTCATGCCTTGAAGATTTGGCGGCACTATTTGTATGGTGTCCAATGTGAGGTCTATACTGACCACTATAGTGTCCAGTATCTGTTCAAATAGAAAGATCTTAACTTACGGCAGTGAAGATGGTTAGAGTTGCTTAACGACTATGATATCACTATTCTATATCATCCAGGGAAGGCCAATGTGGTGGCCGATGCCTTGAGTAGAAAGGCAGAGAGTTTGGGTAGCTTGGCATATCTACCGGCAGCATAGAGGCCACTAGACATGGATGTTCAGGCCTTGGCTAATCAGTTTGTGAGATTGGATATTTCGGAGCCTAGTCGGGTTCTTGTTTGTGTGGTTCTCTTGGTCTTCTTTATTTTAGTGCATTAGAGAGCGTCAATATGATGACCCCATTTGCTTGTCCTTAAGGACACGATACAACACGATGATTCCAAGGATGTTTCTATCGGAGATGACAGTTTGTTGTGGATACAGAGCCGGTTATGTGTGCCCAACGTAGATTGGCTACGTGATTTTATTCTTACGAAGGCCCACAGATCACAACACTCCATTCATCCAGGTGCCGCTTAGATATATCAGGATTTGAGGCAGCACGATTGGTGGAGGAGAATGAAGAAAGGTACAATGAAGTATGTGGCTCGGTGCCTAAATTTTCAGCAAGTGAAGTATACGTAACAGAGGCCGGGTGGTGTGCTTCAGAGACTTGAGATTCCCGAGTGGAAATGGAAGCATGTTACCATGGACTTCGTTGTTCGGTGCCCACGGACTCAGAAGAAATTTGACGATGTATTGGTGATTGTGGATAGGTTAACCAAGTCAGCTCATTTCATTTCTGTGGTGACTACCTAATATTCAGAGCATCTAGCTCAGATATATATCCGCAAGATTATTCGACTTCATGGCATGCCGGTATCCATTATCTCTGATCGGGGCACGCAGTTTAAATCGCATTTTTAGAAAGTTGTGCAACATGAGTTAGGCACACGATTTAAGTTAAGCACAACATTTCACCCCCAGAAGGACGAACAATCCGAGTGCATCATTTAGATCTTAGAGGATATGGTTCGTGCATGTGTTATGGATTTCGGGGGTTCTTGGGATCAGTTCTTGCCGCTTGCGGAGTTTGCCTACAATAACAGCTACCAATCGAGTACTTAGATGGCTCCTTATGAGGTCCTATATGGGAGGCGATGACGTTCTCCAATTGGTTGGCTTGAGCCGGGTGAGGCTAGATCGTTGGCCACAGATTTGGTTCGAGATGCTTTGGAGAAGGTCAAGTTGATCCAAAATTGGCTTTGTAAAGCACAGTCTAGGCAGAAGAGTTATGCTGATCGAAAGGTTCATGATGCATAATTTATGGTGGGAGAGCGGGTTTTGCTCCGGGTTTCACCCATGAAGGGTGTGATGAAGTTCGGGAAGAAGTGCAAGTTGAGCCCTATGTATATTGGTACTTTTGAGATCCTCAAGAGAGTGGGGGAGGTGGCCTACGAGCTTGCATTTCCACCTAGCTTATTTGCAGTTCACCACGGTGTTCCATGTTTCCATGCTCTGGAAGTATCGCTGTGATCCGTCCCATGTTTTAGATTTCAGCACAGTCCAATTAGACAAGGATTTGACTTATGTTAAGGAGCCGGTGGCCATCATGGACAGGCAAGTCCGAAAGTTGAGGTCAAAGAACATTGCTTCAGTGAAGGTTCAGTGGAGGGGTCAGCCAAGCGAGGAGGCGACTAGGGAGATCAAGCATGATATGTGTAGCCATTATCCTCATCTTTTTATCACTTCAGGTATGTCTCTATACTCGTTCGAGGATGAACGTTTGTTTTAAGAAGTGGGAGGATGTAACGACCTGGTCGGTCATTCTGAGTATGTTAGCCCTGTTTCCCTATTTATTAACTCCTCTATGTTAAATTGTGATTATGTGACTTGATGGGGTGGTTGGTTTTCTTTCGGGTGAGTTTCAAAGTGAATTGGGACACTTAATCCCAAGGTTGGAAGTTTAAAGTTGAACGAGTTTACCGAAGTTTGACTTTTGTGTAGACGACTCCGAAATGGAGTTTTGATGGTTCTGATATCTTCGTATTATGATTTTGGTCTTAGGCGTATGTCCGGATATTGATTTGGAGGTCCGTAGGTCGTTTTGGCTTGAATTGGGGAAAGTTGGTAAGTTAAAGGTTTGGAAGGTTGAGAGGTTTGACCGAGAGTTGACTTTATTGATATCGGGGTCAGAATTTGATTTCAAAAGTTGGAATATGTCCGTTGTGTCATTTATGACTTGTATGCAATATCTGAGGTCATTCGAAGTTGGTTTGGTACGTTTCAGCATTAGTTTTAGAAGTTGGAAGTTCATTAGTTCATTAGGCTTGAATCGAGGTGTGATTCGTGATTTTGGTATTGTTTGATATCATTTGAGGCTTTGATCAAGCTCGTATTGTGTTATAGGACTTGATGGTATGTTTGGACGGGGCTGGTGGAATTTGTTAACCGAGAATCGCGATTGCTTTTGAATGTTAAAACCCAAATCGAGGGTTAGAGTATTATTTTCATATTTTAAGTTGTACAACTCGGTTTTGGGCGATTTTGGAGGGGAATTTCACGTCTTGGATTGGGGTAAGTATTTTTGACTTAGATATGTTAATTAATCATGATTCCACCTTAGTTTTATCATTTATTTAGTGAATTAAAGTGAAGAAAATGGGGGATTTTTGTAGAACTTCCTTAAGTGAAATTTGGGGATTTGAGGTCGGAATTAGATAACTTTAGCATGGTTGGACTCGTTATTGAATGAGTATTTGGATTTTATAAGTTTGGCCGGATTTTGAGGTACGTGCACAGGGTTGACTTTTTTATTTTCTTTAAAGGTTGTAACTTTATTATCCGGAATAGCTTCCTATGGCATGTATTTATGGTATTAAGTGATTTTGGCTAGATTCGAGCCGCCCAGAGTTGGTTACTCGTGGAAAAGGCTTACTAGTGGATTGAGTTAGCTTGTCTGAGGTAAGTATCTTGCCTAACTTTGTACGGGGGAACCCCTTAGGATTGGAGTTGTTTGTGCTATTGGTGTTATATGAGATCTGTGTATGCAAGGTGACGATGGGGTACATAGGCTATATGTACCCCCTTATATGTTATATCTTTCATTGTTAATCTACCCTTACATATTATCAATGGAGATTCACCATTCTTATCAACATAATGCAAAACAAGCGTCATTTGTCTCTATGTGAGATGTCTTTGGATTCATCAACTAATATACCAAAGTAATCTCCATTCAAGTCTCTAATTATAACCTTTAATATTTCTTTTGCACAAGCATTGATAATATCCTTTTTGGATTATAGGTCAAGTCAATGTTTTTTTGTAGAGCATTTTTTTATATTACTTTTCCCACATCCGGATGCTTGTCCCGATAACATCGTAAGAATTTCTAGAAAGAGGCCTTGATTTGTTGAAGATTCACTTTTATCATGACCCCTAAAAGGAAATTCATAAGTCTTTTCACATCAATTGATGCTTCTAAACATATCTGATACTCACTTTTCAACTTCTCAGAGTGCTTATTAAATATAGCTTGAATTGATTGATTATTATTTGATAAATCTAGCATCTTCTTGAAATATTCCAATGAGAAAACTCCGTGATAATTTATCCATCTCAATTCAATTCCTATAAAATAGAATTTCATTCCAATGAGAAAACTTTCTTAGTAGCTCACTATATAATATATAACAAGTTCTACTAGTTCATACCATCAATAAGTTTAGTAAATGAAAATAACTTAATTTCTTCTAATATTTTTTTGTTGTTGTTGTTATCGTTGTTGTCGTTGTTGTTATTGTTGTTGTTGTCATTGTTGTCGTCGTTGTTGGCATCGTTGTTGTCGTCGTTGTTGTCATTGTTGTTGTCGTTGTTGTCGTTATTATTGTTGTTATCATTGTTGTTGTCGTTGTTGTCATCGTTGTTGTCGTCTTTGTTGTCGTCGTTGTTGTCGTCATTGTTGTTGTTGTTGTTGTTGTTGTTGTCGTTGTTGTTGTCGTTGTCATTGTTGTTGTTGTTGTTATTGCTGTCGTTGTTGTTATCGTTGTTGTTATTATTGTCGTTATTGTTGTCGTTGTTATTATCGTCGTCATTATTGTTGTTATTATTGTTGTTGTTGTTGTTGTTTTTGTTGTTGTTATTGTTGTTGTAGTTATTGTTGTCATTGTTGTCGTTATCGTTGTTGTTGTCGTTGTCGTTGTTGTTATCGTTGTCGTTGTTGTTGTCGTTGTTGTGGTTGTTGTTGTTGTTGTTGTCGTTGTTGTTGTCGTTATTGTTGTCGTTGTTATTGTCGTTGTTGTTGTTGTTGTCGTTGTTGTTGTCGTTATTGTGGTTGTTGTTGTTGTTATGGGTAAAATGGAGTTAATTTTGAATTTTCTTGGTCAAAATTATTTTGAATATTCTCTCTCTTTTATCCACGAAAGTTTCTACAATGAATCCATTTTAACTCCATTCAATTCCTATAAAATAGAAGTTCATTCCAATGAAAATACTTTCTTTGTAGCTCACTATAGAATATATAATAATTTCTACTAGTTCATACCAACAATAAGTAAATGAAAATAATTTTTTTTCTAAATTGTTTGTTGTTGTTGTTGTTGTTGTTGTTGTTGTTGTTGTTGTTGTTGTTGTTGTTGTTGTTGTTGTTGTTGTTGTGGTTGTCGTTGTCGTTATCGTTGTGGTTGTCGTTGTGGTTGTCGTTGTGGTTGTCGTTGTTATTGTCGTTGCTGTTGTCGTTGTTGTTGTTGTTGCTGTTGTTGTTGCTGTTGTTGTTGTTATTGTTGTTGTTGTTGTTGTTGTTGTTATTGTTGTTGTTGTTGTCGTTGTCGTTGTTGTTGTCGTTGTCGTTGTCATTGTCATTTTCGTTGTTGTTGTTGTTGTCGTTGTCGTTGTTGTTATGGTTAAAATGGAGTTAATTTTTAATTTTTCTTGGTCAAAATTATTTGGAATATTCTTTCTCTTTTATCCACGATATTAGTTTCTACAATGAAGCCATTTTAACTCCATTTAATTCCTATAAAATAGAAGTTCATTCCAATGAAAAAACTTTCTTTGTAGCTCACTGTAGAATATATAACAATTTCTACTAGTTCATACCATCAATAAGTTTAGTAAATGAAAATAACTTATTTTTTTCTAAACTTTTTGTTGTTGTTGTTGTTGTTGTTGTTGTTGTTGTTAAAATAAAATTAATTTTGAATTTTTATTGGTCAAAATTATTTTGAATGTTCTTTTTATTTTATCCACAATATTATTTTCTACAAGTAAGCCATTTAAGGCATAGGATTTTCAAAAAAATAAAACAAAGAAGTATAAAGAAATCAAAATAGTGACAATAAATTTTAGCATGAACACAAAAATCTAACTAAATACAAACAAAGCAGAGCAAGAACTTATATTTGATGAAAACAAAATAAATAGCCACATTGGGTTAAGAAATAAATAAGAGAAAGTGAGGAAGATTTACAATGGAGGTCATACATCGATGACCAGTGAGCAATGAAGGCGTGAAACGGTCCCCAAAGGTAAAGTAGAAGAAGCACTAGCATAGAAGTGTGAAGCAGAAGTAGGAGTGTACAACAATGAGCAAGGAAAAGGGGAGAGCGGCGGAAGGGACTTAGGGCTTTGTTTTACTGGAGAGATTTGGTAATTGGGAAAAATTCTAAAGAAGGATTTTGATTTTATATTATTTAATTCTAAGAGAATATCCTATAAAGAATATTATTATTATTATTATTATTATTATTATTATTATTATTATTATTATTATTATTGTATCTTATCAGTTTATACTTAAACAAATTAAAAGAAAAGTCAAACTTATAAAATACAAAGAGTGTGTTGTGTCTATGTACTTGATCTCTTTAAGTTGCAATAGAATGCAAGCCAAAACAATATTTGCTCACAGCTGGAATTGAACTCTCACCTTGCAGAAGGAAAATACGGACCTTTTCCACTGGCACCTTGGACACATTTTTTCTACGAGTGTCACTTTAAATATATATATTATTTCTTATATATATATTTACATACATACATAGAGTTTTCGTCGAAACTTGCAGTTGGTTGTAACGATCCGACTAGTCATTTTGAGCTTTACCAATCTGTTCAATATTGTGTATTATGACTTGCGTGCTTGGTCGGATTCGATTTTCGAATGTTTCGGGATTGATTTGGATGAGTGAGTCTCATTTTAGAAGCTTAAGTTGGAAGTGTTGATCGAGGTTTGACTTTATGGCTATCAGATTCGGATTTTAGTTTTGGGATTTGCTATAGGTCCGTTTTATTATTTGAAACTTGTCTGCAAAGTTTGGAGTCCCTCCGAGGTGATTTGATAGTAATCAGACGCGTGGTTGTGTTTTTAGAAGTTCTTGAGGTTCAATGGAAATTTCATGCATTTTGATGTTCGATTCGTGGTTCTAGATGTTATTTTGGTACTTTGATCGCGTGAGTGAGTTCTTATGGTACTTTTAGACTTGTGTGGATGTTTTGTTTGGATCTCCGAGGGCTCGTGTGAGTTTCGGACGTGTTTCAGATTGGTTTGAACACATTCCAGGTTGTTGGTGTGCTAGTGCTCCAGTTATCGCAATTGTGAGTACCAGCATCGCAATTGCGATCATAGAAAGGGGGGGGGGGATCTCAAGTGTCGCATTTGTGATACCTTGATCGCATTTGTGCAGAAATGTCTGAGCTGCGTAGGTTTGCTTTTGCGACCAATTGGCCGCATTTGCGAAGAGGGCAGACTTTGCATTTGCAAGGTCTGTGTCGCAATTGCGACATTTCATTGGACTTGTCAGGTGCCAAAATTGCGAACTCTTCTTTGAAATTACAAGGGTTCACAATTGCGAAGTCTTCACCTGAACATAAGGGCTGGAAAGACGAGATTTGTTCTCTTTTTCATATTTTGGAACCTTGGACTCAACAGGAGGCGATTTGGATAGGGAATTTTCACATACAATTATTGGGAATTGATTTTGATCAATTTTTACTTATATTACATGATTATATATGTAACGACACGACCGGTCATTTTGAGCCTTTGTACTGCGCTCGGTAGTTGAGGACATGAGTAGCTCCGTATGATGTATTATGATTGTGTGAATCATCGTTTTGGTTTTCGGGTTATTCATAATCGATTTGGAAAAATAAATTCTATTGTTGAAGCTTTAAGTTAGAAAAGTTGACCTTTGTGAATTTGACCTCGGAACAGAGTTTTGATGGTTCCGTTAGGTAGGATGGTGATTTTGGACTTGGGTGTATGCCCAAATTTGTATTTGGATATTTCTAGAAGATTTCAGCGCTAATTGGCGAAAGTTGGAAATTTTAAGGTTTGGAAAGTTTATAAGTTTGACCGTGAGTTAACTTTGGTGGAATCGGGTTCCGATTGAGGTTTTCAGGAATTGGAATAGCTTCGTTATGTCATTTGGGACTTGTGTGCAAAATTTGAGTTCATTTCGAGTTGATTTGATATGTTTCGCCGCGCGTTTTGGAAGTTGAAAGTTAAAAGATCATTTAAGTTTGATTTGAGCTGCAATTCGTCGTTTCGATGTTGTTATACGTGATCTGAGGCCTCGAGTAGGTCTGTGTTATGATTCGGAACTTGTTGGTGTGGCTGGGCTTCTGGTGCGACAGCACATGCGGAGCTATGGGCGCAAGTGCGGAGCCGCAAAAACGGTAGTGGAATCGTAGAGGCGGGAGTGCTGCTGGGAGTAGGAGTCCGCAGAAGTAGAGGTTTCTTCGCATCTGCGAATGCGCAAATTCGGTGAGTTTGGGCACATAAGCGGGGTTTTGCATAGGGGCGAAGAGGAGCTCGCAGTTGCGATATCGCAGAAGTGGATGCTGTTTCGCAGGTGCGAGGGGTCAACTGGGTAGTTGTGATCGCAGAAGCAACATAGCAGAAGCGGCTATTTTCTTAGCAGATGCGAACAGTGCTGGGCATAAACTATATTTTCGAGGGTTGGGCATTTTATTCTCATTTTTTAGACTTGGAGCTCGGTTTTGGATGACTTTGAAGAGGAATTTCACCACACTAATTGGGTTAAGCATCCGTAACTCGGTTTTGTATGTATTTCATGTACCTATCTTCATTTTTGGCAATTGGTTGATAAATTTTAAAGATGAAGTTGGGGGTTTTAGCCTAAAATTTCAGAAAGTGAATTTTTGCGTTTTGAACATCGACTCAGAGTCGTATTTGAGTGGAACTAGTATGGTTGGACTCGTGACTGAATGAGTTGTCGGATATTGTGAGTTGCATCAAGTTTCAAGGTGCGGGTCCGAGTTGGACTTTTGGGTTGATTTTGGGCGTTTACTAAAGATTAGACTTTTATCGATTGGGTTTATTTCCTTGGCATTATTTGATGTATTTGAGTTGCTTGTGGCTAGTTTCACACCATTCGTAGGTTGGTATGCGCGAGATGTCATTTTTGTGGCATCGTCTGGCTTCCTCGGTATTGGAATTGGCTTGTTCGTGGTAAGTAACACTTCTAAACTTGGTGTTGAGGGTATTAAACCCCGAATTACGTGTTATCTGATTGATGTTGAGGTTACACACATGCTAGGTGGCGGGAGTGTGGGCGTGCACCATGTGAGTTGTGATGTAGTCTATTCTGTGGAACTGTGTAGCTATTTTATCTGAACAGTTTTATTGTACTTTATGTGTTAGAGCACTTGAGGTGTAATTCATGCTAGAAATCATTTTTAGGCTATATGTTAGTACTATTGGGACCCACAGTGGTCGTTCTTTGCTGTTGAGTTATTTGCTTAATTGCAGTTATGTGCTTAGTTGCATTCATCATTTCATATCATATCTCAGTCTTTGTTATTGTATGTTGTCACATCTCATATAATTGATTATGGCTGCTTAGAAGGAGTGTTGTGAGCCCGAGAGACTGGAGATATTGATGACTGAGTGAGGCCGAGGGCCTGTTGTGAGTTATATTTATGGGGTCGGGCTGCACGCCGCAACAGGTTTTATTGATTCATGCCAAGATTTGGCTTATTATAGCGCTTGGGCTGGATCGGCCTCTCTGGAGTCTGCACACCCACAGTGGGCGCAATTGCTAGCAATCATTTGCATTTGGGCTGGATCCGCCCTGTACAGTACTAAGTGATTGAGTGTGCTGAGTGTTGAGCATGATGATTAAGAATACGAGACAATGAGATGGAGTACTCTGAGAGGGTGAGTACATGAGTTCATCATTGAGATGCATTGCATTTGACATGCGTACTTGAGATACATGCATAGAGATGCATTTCCTTCTGCTACCCGGCTTTAGTGACATTCATGATTTCACCTGTATATTGACATGTAGGCATACAAATATATTTTCCTCATGCTATCTGAAAATGAAACATCTTATTTATTGTTGAAAGATTTTTGGGAAAAAACACGGTTTTCAAACTTATTCCTATGCTTTTTGTGCTTTCGGTGAAAGAATTGGGATTTACTGTTATACTTGAAAAACATGCCTATTTTTGCATAACTGTGAACGAGTTGAGCATCTTACCTTTGAGTTATTTTCATGTACCATTTTATTATTATTGTGATGACTGTTGCTGGTTATTATAGTTGGACTCTGACCCTTGTCCCAGCTCGTCACTACTTTCAACCTATGGTTAGGTTTGTTACTTATTGAGTACATGGGGTCGGTTGTACTCATACTACACTTCTGCATCTTGCGTGCAGATATTGGATGCTGATGTAGCTATGTACGGCGGGAGCTGGATCTGAAGATGTACCTGCGTTCCAGTTATAGCTGCCTCTTGATCTTGGTAGCTTTAGTATTTTAGATATGTTCATGTATGTTTCAGATAAATGGTGTATTTTATTTTAAACCATCTTTGTAAACTCTATATCTTAGAAGCTCATGATTTGTACTACTAATCCTTGGGAAATTCTTTTATAAAAGTAGTTGTATTATCATTTCTTTTCTCAATAAATATCAATAAAATGGGATAGTTGTTAATTTGCTTACCTGGTCGATTGGGTTAGCTGCCATCACGACTAGTTGTATTTTGGGTCGTGACAAGTTGGTATCATAGCTCTAGGTTCATTGGTTCTACAAGTCACGAGCAAGTGCCTAGTAGAGTTTTGCGGATCGGTATCATGACGTCCATACCTATCTTCGAGAGGCTACATGGCATTTAGGATATCGGGCGGAATTGATTCAGCTTGAAACATAACTCTTTGAATTCCCTCCACACATTCATGTGCGCATGAGAGCGCTCGATATCGGGTGTGCATCGGCGGCTTGCGATTCCATGGAGGGGGTGCAAGATGTGATTTCTATGTGCTGATGATGGTTCAGTCTGGAGGACTTGAGGCCGAGTTTTGACCGTAGCATGAGCATGGGGATTTCGGCTGTGTGAGCACCCGTGTTTGGGACTTATATGTCCGGTGGCGTCTATGTGAGTGAACTTTATGACTCGATGAGTGGTTGGATGTCTATATGATGAGTATGATGCGACCGCGGGATGTGTTCAGATGTATTGAATGTAACTAGAAAAGTTTTCTTGAGATGTAAAAAGGACTATCAGACACTTGATTTCTGTCTTGATGTGACGTATAGTCTCGAGTTATGAGTGTATTGAAGGTTCTTTCATGTTGCATAATTATGGAACGAATTCGATTCTCATGTCTTATGGATGAGTTTCGACTCAGGGAGATTGAGTTATTGCATAGTAGTTGTGGCTGTGAAAGGGTATAAAGAGATGTTAGTTTGAGGCTAAGAAGGAGGGTTATAACCTGCGAGGTAATCTACGGATATGTGATTTTATGATCTTGTGTGGAGGCTTTCTTTTCTACTAGTGGATTATATTTGTGCGATTTGAGTTTGGATCGGTTGTAATAGTTGACCTGACAGTCATGAGGATGAATATGAGATGTGTAGATGATTTGAAGTATTAGATGGTTTCTGTTACATGATCTTATGAAAGATTTAGTTGAATCTCCCCGCGGTATTATGGTAGTAATAGAGTATGGTGTTGCGAGTTATCGAGTGTTTTGATCTATGGCTTTGAGCCAAGTGGGGGAGTCTGTTATCGATGATTTGATTACGTGCTTATATGTGGTACTGGTTTCGGTTTGAGGCATACTGGCGAATCAGATATGACTTGCAGAGGTTGGTTTTGAGGATAGCTTTAGCAAGGAAATTTCTGGATACAGGTTATATTACACTATATGGTATATGGAAATCATGGAATGATTTGAGTTGTTATTTGTGACGGATGTAGTGTGCATGATGTAGACATTTGCTCGGTTGTGCTAAGGCAGGGCCACTTTTTTGGATGTTGTTATGCTAATGGGGCACAGGTCGTTCGGCCCGTTTGGTCAGTGCAGTTGAGATTTGAGCAAGGTAGATGACTCTAGAAAAGGTTCTAATGGATTCAAGATTTTCATGTAGCAATTGTGAATTTTCCGGATTTGTATTTGGCTAGGATCTAAGATTTACATTGGATGGTGTCGAAACTCGCGGCATTTCTATATCATTATGGAATTAACATTCTGGTATCAAAAGGGTGGAGGAAATGTCTTCAGATTCACAGAAGGTCTCTTCGAAGCAGATGTCTCGATTGTGGTATGTTTGGGGTTCTTGAGAGGGAATACAACATCTTATGGGCCTTAGGGTGGTGTGGGTTTATGCTAGGATCTCTTGTGGTGAACTTTGGGTAAGGATCATGATATTCTAACAAGGAGAAGTGTCAGCTTGAGGGCAATTCGGGAGGAGCTCAGAGAAATGGGATAGCTTGGTAGTAGGTTGGATGAACACGTCAATGGATATGATTGGTTATTTGGGGTACTTATGATGTGCTGAGTCTCTACAGGTGTTTCGTGGCAATGCTCTTGGGTTTTGGCGACCTGCGTGGCTTGGTTGAGTTAGAGAGTGTCGATTCTGATAGCTGGGTTATGCGCAAATTGATTTCAAAGTGTTCTCAATGGTTTCTACCACGGTTCAACGTGTATATTTCCTACTGGCATGGGGAGATGTTGCGTGTTATGATTTTCTCTTGGATAAGAACAAATGGAAGGTTCCAGGCTAATTGAGAATGTAGTTTTCTTGTGACTCAGAGTTGATTATGAGATTATCGTACTTTTTATATGATGGCATGATAGATACAGTGTGTTGTGTGGGATTGAGATTTGCATGTGCAAGGTCACAAATCATATATGGAGGGAAGGTCATGAATTTTGGACAGTATGGATAGTTTCAGATATTTAAATGAATGTTATAACTACTTGGTAATTCCTGAGAAGGGTGTGTATTTCAGAAGGTGCACTGTATGTTGACTTATAGATGCTTCATTGGTATTGCTGTAATCATCTGGTTGATTGACTGCTAATATTCAAATTTTTTGTTATATGGCACAGAAGAATTTTAGAAGTATTTTCTCATGGGATGATCGTGTATGAGAGAGGTGTTAGACATTTGGGCGATGTGGTTGGGATCAGATATGGTGATTCATGTGTTCTATGGACATGGAGACTAGGAATTCTCAGAGACAGATTGTTTCGTGGTTGTGGAATATGAAGATGTGGCCGAAGCTAGTCAGATGATAGTATGTGTCATGATTAAGTCATTGTGGACTTTTGTAGGGTTAATTATCTATTTGTGGATGACCAGAGTTGATTTGGGGACTCATTGGTAGGCCCAAGGAGGATTTGTATTTTACACCAGGTCGGATTTGTTGACTCCGTACTGCTATTGTCGAGGGGTGTGCCATTCAGTTAGAATTCATTTTTCTCATATCTGATATGTTTTATGTGTTACTCTTCCATACTATGCGGGATTGTGATTCATTGTTTATATGCATACATGGTGCGGTTCTTTTTGGTCTTGTAGCGAGATTTGAGCGAGATGGTTATTGGGGTGTGAAATGGTTGACTGCACCTTGGTTATGGCCTTTCCAGGTAGTGGTATATTGTTTTGTATATTTCTCCATAGTTATGGTCATGCACTTGTGTACTTGGTGTCAAATTGCGCGTGGTTATTAATTTTGAGCATTGTGGCTTGAGGTATTTCATGTGGACAAATGCTTGGATGGGGTCACACATTGCAGCTGGGCTATGTCAGGATATGATCCTTGGTGTTAGATTCATGTGTCTTGGTTCTACCATGTATGATGGGTTCATAGCATTGCAGTTGTGATGGTACTTGTTGAGTTTGCGGGGCGGTCCTCTCATTTTAGTCATTTTCCATTTTGGTACATTGGAGTTGTTGCTTATTGGTGCACGGGCTGTGATTCTAGGTAGCATTGGTACAACATGTCAATAGGATAGATGGGCTTGATAAAGTAAGGTCATTGGACCTAGAATGGGTGCTATCAGATTTGTTTGCGGTATATTTGAACGGATGATGTCGCTGACCGGCTTAGAAATTAGCTATAGTCCTTGTAGAAGGAGAGGGAGCTCCATGACTTATTGATCTGATGAGTGGTAAGGAGTTTATGCATGTTTCTTTCATCATCGGCAGTGTACGAAGGTTTCAGAAAGTGGTTTTGTTTGATACGAGGTTTATTACCGGTATTGGGTTATTTTGAGTAGCTACTATGATCAAATATTTTGCTACAAGTATGCGGGTCGTGTGGTATATCATGTGATTACATCTTAGGTTATGGTTATGGCTTGTTACAGCTTGTTTAGACTTATACAATGTGTAAGTATAAGGTTCGAGTCTTATAGGAATTCCAGATGTTGGAAATTAGATTCTGTGGTTTACAGGCTAAGGTTGAAGTAATGATCTTCAGTATGTTGTGTTGTCGGCACTATATGGAATAGGGTGACATGGGATCACCCTCGGGTATGTTCATGGTAAGGTTACACAACGGTTTGATGGCTTTTGATTGACTCTCAGCATGTTTGAGGACGAACGTATGTTTAAGTGGGGGAGGATGTAACGACCCGACTGGCCGTTCTGAGCATTTGCACTTCGCTCGGTAGTTGAGGGAATGCGTATCTCTATATGATGTATTATGACTTGTGTGAATCGTCGGTTTTGGTTTTCGGGTTATTAGAAATAGATTTGGAAGAATGAATTTCATTGCTAAAGCTTTAAGTTGGAAAAGTTGACTAAGTTTGACTTTTGTCAATTTGACCTCGAAAGGGAGTTTTGATGGTTCTGTTATGCCCGGATGGTAATTTTAGACTCGGGCGTATGCCCGGATTTGCATTTGGATATTTATAGAAGGTTTCAACGCTAATTGGCGAAAGTTAGAAATTTGAAAGTTTGAAAAGTTTATAAGTTTGACTGGGAGTTGACTTTGATGGAATGTGGTTTAGATTGTGGTTCCGGGAATTGGAATAGCTTCATTATTTCATTTGGGACTTGTGTGCAAAATTTGAGTTCACTTCGAGTTGGTTTGATATGTTTCTGCGCGAGTTTTGTAACTTGAAAGTTCAGAGGTCATTTAAGTTTGATTTGAGGTGTGATTCGTCGTTTTGATATTGTTATGTGTGATTTGAGGCCTCGAGTAGGTCCGTGTTATGTTTCAGAACTTGTTGGTATATTCGGACAGGGTCCCGAATGGCTCCGAGGAGTTTCAGACGAGGTTCGATTCATTTTGATATTTTTTGGCTAGGCTGGTGTGGCTGGGCTTCTGGTGTGACCGCACCTGGAGAGCTATGGGATAAGGTGTGGAGCCACGGAAGCGAAAGTGGAATCGCAGAGGCGGGAGTGCTGCTGGGAGCAGGAGTCCGCAGAAGCGGAGGTTTCTTCGCATCTGTGAAGGCGCAGATGCGATGAGTTTGGGCGCAGACGCGGGGTCTTGCGCAGGAGCGAAGAGGAATGTCGCAGAAGTGGATACTGTTCCACAGGTGCAAGGGGTCGTCTGGTTAGTTGTGATCGCAGAAGCATGATGTTGCCGCAGAAGCTGCTATTTTCTTTGCAGATGCGAACATTGCTGGGCAGAAACTATATTTTCGAGGGTTGGTCATTCTATTCTCATTTTTGAGACTTGGAGCTTGGTTTTGGATGACTTTGAAGAGGAATTTCACCACACTAATTGGGGTAAGCATACTTAACTCGGTTTTGTGTATATTTCATGAATCTATCTTCATTGTTGGCAATTGGTTGATGAGTTTTGAATTGGAAATTGGGGGTTTTAGCTAAAATTTCATAAAGAGAATTTTTGAGTTTTGCACATCGACTAAGAGTCGGATTTGAGTTGAACTAGTATGGTTGGACTCATAATTGAATTGGTTGTCGTATTTTGTGAGTTTCATCGAGTTTTGAGGTGCGGGCCCAAGTTGGACTTCTGGGGCGATTTTGGGCTTTTGACTAAAGATTCGACGTTTATCGATTAGGTTTGTTTCCTTTGGCATTATTTGATGTATTTGAGTTGTTGTGGCTAGTTGCGAGCCGTTCAAAGGTCGGTACGCGCGGGATGGCATTTTTGGGGCATCGCTTGGCTTGCTCGGTATTGGATTTGGCTTGTTCGAGGTAAGTAACACTTCTAAACTTGGTGTTGAGGGTATGAAACCCCGAATTATGTGTCATATGATTGATGTTGAGGTGACGAGCATGCTAGGTGACGGGCGTGTGGGCGTGCGCCGTGCGAGTTGTGATTTATTCGATTCTGTGGAACTGTGTAGCTATTTTATCTTAACATTTTTACTGTACTTTATGTATTAGAGCACTTGAGTTCTAATTCATGCTAGAAATCATGTTTAGGCTATTCTCTGGTAATATTGGGACCTAGAGTGGTCGTTCTTTGCTGTTGAGTTATTTGCTTAATTGTAGTTATGTGCTTAGTCGCATTCATCATTTCATGTCATGTCTTAGTCTCTATTATTGTATATTGTCACATTTCGTATCATTGATTAGGGCTTCTTAGAAGGATTGTTGTGAGCCCGAGAAACTGGAGAGATTGATGACTGAGTGAGGCGGATGGCTGATTGTGAGTGATATTAATGGGGTCGGGCTGCACGCCACAACAGGTTTTATTGATTCATGCCAGGATTTGGCTTAATATAGCGCTTGGGCTGGATCAGCCCCTCCGGAGTCTGCACACCCACAGTGGGCGCAATTGCTAGCAATCATTTGCATTTGGGCTGGATCTGCCCTGTACAATACTAAGTGACTGAGTGTGCTGAGTATTGAGCATGATGAGTGAGAATACGAGAGAGTGAGATGGAGTACTCTGAGAGGGTGAGTACATGAGTCCATCATTGAGATGCATTGCATTTAACATGCGTACTTGAGATGCATGCTTAGAGATGCATTTCCTTCTGCCATCCGGCTTTGGTGACATTCATGATTTCACCTATATATTGACATGTAGGCATACATATGTATTTTCCTCATGCTATCTGAAAATGAAATATCTTATTTATTGTTAAAAGGGTTTTGGGAAAAAACACGTTTTCAAACTTATTCCTATGCTTTTGGTGCTTTTGATGAAAGATTTAGGATTTACCGTTATACTTGAAAAGCATGCCTATCATTCCGTAACTGTGAACGAGTTGAGTATATTACCTATGAGTTATTTTCATGTACCATTTTATTATTATTGTTATGACTATTGCTGATTATTGGAGTTGAACTCTAACCCTTATCCCAGCTCGTCACTACTTTCGACCTATGGTTAGGTTTGTTACTTATTGAGTACATGGGGTCGGTTGTACTCATACTACATTTCTGCACCTTGCGTGCAGATATTGGATGTTGATGTAGCTGCATACGGCGGGAGTTGGATCTGAAGATGTATCTGCGTTCCAGTCATAGCTGCCTCTTGATCTTGGTAGCTTTAGTATTTCAGATATATTCATGTATGTTTCAAACAGATGGTGTATTTTATTTTAAAACATCTTTGTAAATTATATATCTTAGAAGCTCATGATTTGTACTATGGGAAATTCTTGTATAAAAGCAGTTGTATTATCAATTTTTTTCTTAATAAATCTCATTAAATTGCATAGTTGTTAATTGGCTTACCTGATGGGGTGGGTTAGGTGCCATCACGACTAGTTGAATTTTGGGTCGTGACAATATATTGGATTTAACATCAAATTCATGAGAATCTAAAAGAAATTTTGGGAAATTTATGTTTTGAAAAATAAAAATTTGGGATTTGAGAGTCGAATTGGACTTGGATTTGAAATAAACAACACATATATGGACTCGTGGGGCTATGGGTAATCGGGATCTGCCATTGGACCCGGGTTTTGACTAGGGCCCCCTGGGTTGACTTTTGTTGACTTTTCAGGAATTGTGTGAAGATCATAGCTTTATGAGTCGTAACTGCTTTCTTTTGCATTGTTTTATGATATTAAGTCATTTTTATTAGATTTGTGCCGTGCGAAGGCAAATTTAAGGGAAATTAGTATGGTTGGACTCGAAATTGAATGAGTTGTCGAAATTTATAAGTTTTGTTGGGTTCCGAGATACGGGCCCGGGTTTGACCTTTTGGTGTACTACTTGAGTTTTTGATTAAAGATTTGACCTTTTTTTTGATTGGGTTTGTTTCCTAAGGCATTATTTGATGTTTTTGATTTGCTTTCGTTAGTTACAAGCCTTTCAGAGGTCGATTCGTGCGGGATGACATTTCAAGAGTATTGGTTGGCTTGCTCGGTATTTGATTTGGGTTGCTTGAGGTATGTATCCTAACTAAACTCTTTTGAGGCAATAGTTACCTGAGTTATTTGTGATAGCAATAGTTAACTGCAACACGTGAGTTGTCTTTGCGGTTGTTATATTATTAGCACGTGAGTTATCCATGCAAATCCACATATTAATATTATTGGAATGTGAGTTGTCCGTGCATTACGTGAGTTGTTTGTGCAGTACGTGGGTTTTCCGTACAACATGTGGATACAGATCCATCCCCCTATGGTCACCCTCTCATGTTTCTCTCTTGATGGTGTACACGCGGAATATGAGAAACCGATAGGTTTCTGGTTGATATGAGCTCTGGGAGAGCTGGTTATTGTTACTTGGATCGGGTTGCGCGTCACAACAGGCCTTATTGGTTTATTGTTATTTGGATCGGGTTGTGCGCCACAACAAACTGATATTTGGTTATTGCATTTCATCTTTATTTGCAATTTCCTTGACTGTTTACCTGATTTACTTACATATCTTCCTTATATGCTGGATTGTTGATTGAGTAGAACACGTTAAAATAAAGAATCATGAGTACCAAGGTGGTTTTACTTGCGATTTCCTGATTTGATCATATATCTGCTCTATACTTGTTAAATTTATGAACTGTACATGTGATAGCGTGTATCATTTATAATTCTTTCTTGTATTACCTCGACGAGGTTACTTATGATACTTATTGAGTACATGGGGTCGGTAGTACTCATACTACACTTCTGCACCTTGCGTACAGATCTTGGAGCTGAAATGTTATGGTCGACGGGAGCTGGCACTGAAGATGTACCGACGTTTCGGATATGGCTATCACTTGTCCTTTTTAGTTTTGGATTCGAATTCTATTCATGTACATTCCAAACAGATGTTATAATTATTTCATTTCAGTTTTGTAAATCTAAGTCTTAGTGGTTCATGATTTGTACTACCAGTTCTTGGGTTATTGTATAAAAGTTCAGTTTATTTATCATTGATTTTCTTATTAATCTCATTTGGATTGTGTTGACTGTTAATCGGCTTACCTAGCGGGATGAGTTAGGTGCCATCACGACTAGTTGGATTTTGGGCCGTGACAAGTTGTTATCAGATCTCTAGGTTCATAGGTTCTATCAGTCATGAGCCAATGTCTAGTAGAGTCTTGCATATCGGTATGATGATGTTCATACCTATCTTCGATAGGCTATAGGGCATGTAGGAAAATTTCCCATCGTTCTTTCCTTATTGCGCAACATTGATTCAGCTTGAAGTGTATCTGTGGAATTCCTTCCACTCACTCGTATGTTATGTGAACGCTCGGTATCTGCTGTGCATCGACGGTTTGTGTTTCCATGGATTATGTGCGAGATATGTTTTTGTGTTTTGGAGTTGGGCCAAACTAAAGGACTTGAGGCCGGGTTTAGACTGCCGCTTGGGTTCGGTAGTTTCGGTTGTATAAGCGTGTGCTTTTGGACTCATATATTAGGTAGTATCCCTAGGAGTGAGATTTATGGCTTGGTGAGTGGTTGTATGGCTATATGATGAGTATGATGTGACTGCGAGATATGTTTAGATGGCTTGGATGTGACGAGAAGAGTTTTCTTGTGATGTGAAAAGGACTATTGGGTGTTTGATTTTTGTCTTGATGTGTTGTACAGTCTCGAGTTATGAGCGTGTTGAGGGATCTTTCATGTTGTTCGTTTGTGGGATGAAGTAGATTCTTATGGTTTGTTGACGAGCTTAGACTCGAGAAGATTTAGTGAATCCATAGTGGGTGTGACTATGGTTGGGCGTAAAGAGATGCCAGTTTGGCGCTAAGCAGGTGGGTTATCTCTTGCGGGGGTGGTCTACGATTGTGTGATTCTTATGATGAATATGTGGAGAGTTTCTTTCTACTAGTGAGTTATATGTGTTGCAATTTTAGTTTGGACTGCTTGAGGAAGTTAACTCAACTTTCACAAGGATGAATGTGAGCTTGGCAGATGATTTGAGGTATTTTATGATTTTTGTTACATGAGCTTATGAAGGATTTAGTTGAATTACAGTGCGGGATCACGACAGTAATAGAGTAAGGGTATTGTGGGTTATTGGATGTCTTTTTCTATGACTTCGAGCCAAGTGGGGGAGTCTGCTATCGACGAATTGATTGCATGGTTATGTGTTATATTACTTTTGGCCTGAGGCATGCTTGTGGATCGGTTATGACTTGAAGAGGTTGATTTCGAGGATGACCCGAGTAAGGAAATTTCAGGATGCATGATGTATTACACTTTGCGTTTATATGGAAACTTGGGATAATTCGGGTGTGTTATTCGAGGTGGAGGTAATGTGCATGGGGTAGGGATTCACTCAGTTGCTTAGATATATGGGATTACTTCTTAAGGTATTTGTGTGCTAATGGAGCACAAGTTGTTTGGCCTGTTTTGGTGGTACATTAAAAGATTTGGGCATAGTCGATGACTCTCGAGAAAGTTCTAATGAGTTCATGATTCATATGTTGTATTTGAGAAATTTCTGCATTTGTCAATGGCTAAGATCTGAGATTTTCATTGGATGGTGTCGCGATTTGCGGTATTTCTATATCATTATTGATTATCCATTTCAGCATTTGAGAGGTTAAAGAAACAACTTTAGATTCACATAAGGTCTCTTCAGAGTGGGTATCTCGGATGTGGCATTTTGCGTGCTTAAAAGGGAATACAATGGCTTATGGGCTTTAGGACGACGTGGCTTCATGCTAGAATCTCTTATGGTGAGCTTAGCTAAGGATCATGGTGTTCTCGCAATGTCACGACCCAAAACTAACCCCTGTCGTGGTGGCGCCTATCGTGGAACTAGGCAAG
>AWOL01S0034047.1:39615-56225 GCA_000715115.1 Nicotiana otophora | reverse complement strand
GTTTATTGTTTAATCATATAAAATTTGTTATACCTTAGCATGAAATAAGGGATATGATCGAGAGTTCAAACGACTCCGTACCCATTAGGGTTTTCAAGGGTCGATATTATCGAGACCTTTTGTTTTGTAATGCCTTAGTATAAAATAAAGAATTTGTTCAAGAGTTCGAATGACTTTGTACCCATTAGGGTTTTCGAGGGTAGATATTATCGAGACCCTTAGTAATTCAGTCGAGGGTAGCCTTTTTAACCGGTTTATGAAAATATTTGAAGGCTTGTTTTATAACAAAAATCGGACGTCTCCGAACCGTGTTAATTTGGCAGTAGCCTTTAGCTTGGGATTCACCTTTTGGGCATGTTCCCCTATTATCGTTCGAACTTGTTTGAAGTATCAGCCCCTGAGTGAGGTGGCCATGACCTACAAAATCGAGGGTTACCTTTTTAAGGTCTTACGATCTCGAGGATTTAGTAATTCGATCATGTCAATTTTTTGGATGGTTGTCCCCGAGTGCGGGGTCAATTGTTCGAACTTTAGTTGTGACCGTCCCTTAAGCTAGTTTCCACAATAGATCACAAACACAACATTGTAAAGTAAAAATTCCTCTAAGGCATGAAATATATGACAAGGAAAATACTTTTTTCAATAGATTAACATGCATATATGTTTTCCATTAGGGCTCGAGTAATATACATGGGCATGGTTCGTTTGACCCTTATAAAATTTACCTATCGAGTCCTTATCTGTATGAAGTATTTTCCTTGTAACTATCCGAGGGTGATACCCCCCAGTATTCGAGGTTGATTGCAAAGGAGCCTCGGATATTGTTGAATTTCTCTAAATTAGCATGAACAACGGTTGCCTCGTTAAAAACCTCGCCGGAAAAACCGATTTGGGACAAAAACCGGTCCAACGGAAAAAGAGTGCAACGCGTGCTTTCAGACCTAAGGACTTTGTGTTTGACGAATCCTTTGGTGTCTTCGATTAAACAACTGCAAATGGTTAGTATAATATAAACGAAAATGGAGAAGGTCCTACCTTAGCAGTAATATCGTTTGAGGAGTGATATGTTCCAATTGTTTGGTAATTGTTCGCTGTTCATCGTGCCAAGTTTCTAGGATCCCTTTCTGATGATATCGAGGACCTGATACGGTCCCTCCCAGTTCGGGCCAAGTTTTCCTTCGTTTGGGTCTCGGGTAGTGAGGGTGACCTTCCTCAGAACTAAGTCCATAATTTTAAAGTGTCGACGATTGGCTCTTCGATTATAGTACCTTTTGATCCGTTGTTTCTGTGCGGCCATTCGAACAAGTGCGGCTTCCCGTTTTTCATCTACAAATTCAAGGCTTGTATTCATAGCCTCGTGATTTGACTCTTCCGTTATATATCGAAACCTAACGCTGGATTTCCCGACTTCAACCGGGATCAAAGCTTCGGCGTCATATACTAAAGAGAACAGTGTTTCCCCCGTACAGGATTTTGGTGTTGTTCGATACGCCCTAAGGACTTCGGGAAATATTTCCCTCCATTTTCCCTTAGCGTCATTCAATCTTTTCTTTAGATTTTGAATGATGGTCTTGTTTGTCGATTCGGACTGTCTGATCCTACTAGGATGATATGGCATTGACAGGATCCTTTTTATTTTGTGATCTTCGAGAAACTTTGTCACTTTGTTGCCGACGAATTGCTTTCCATTGTCGCATACAATCTCAGCAGGCATCCCGAATCGGCATATAATGTGGTCCCAGATGAAGTCTATGACTTCTTTCTCTCTAATTTTCTCGAAAGACTGTTCTTCAACACACTTAGAGAAATAGCCAGTCATAAACAAAATAAATTTAGCTTTACATGGGCCCGATGGTAGAGGGCCGTACGATATCCATTCCCCATTTCATGAATGGCCATGGGAATAAGACTGAGTGGAGCTGCTCCTCGGGTTGGTGAATCATTGGCGTACCTTTGACATTTGTCGCACTTTTGAACAAAATCTTTTTTATCTTTTTCCATATCGGCGCAATAGTATCATGCTCTGATGACTTTGTGAACCAATGATTTCCGCAGGTGCCCTCGTGGATTTCACGTAGGACGTAGTCGGTATCTCCTGGTCCCAAAAATATTTCCAATGGTCCATCAAACATCCTTCTATATAGTGTTCCATCTTAGGCCAATGTGAATCGTGCGGCCTTCGTACGTAGAGTCCTCGATTCCTTAGGATCCGATGGAAGCTTCCCGTTCTTTAGGTACACGCTATGTTTGTTCTTCCAATCCCATATCAGACTTGTGGAGTTGATTTCAGCATGGCCTTCTTCGATTACTGACCTTGAAAGTTGTACGAGAGTTCCCGAGCTAATCTCATCGTCTTCGACTGATGACCCCAAATTTGCAAAGGCATCAGCCTCGCTGTTTTGTTTACGAGGCACTTGTTGTAGAGTCCATTATTTAAATCGATGTAGAGTCACCTGTAATTTGTCCAAGTATCTCTGCATTCGATCTTCTCGAACCTCGAAGGTTCTGTTGACTTGGTTTACCACAAACAGGGAGTCACATTTGGCCTCGATGAACTCTGCTCCCAAACCTTTAGCTAGCTCGGGACCTGCAATCATGGCCTCATACTCGGACTCATTGTTAGTTAACTTGGAAGTTTTGATAGCATGTCTAATTGTATTACCCGTGGGTGACTTCAAAACGATGCCTAGCCCAGACCCCTTCACATTCGAAACGTCGTCTGTGAAAAGGGTCCACACCCTCGATGATGTACCCGACTTTAATAATAGTTCCTTTTCGACCTCGAGTACGAGGGTTGGCATAAAGTCGGCTACGAAGTCCGCTAAGAGTTGAGACTTGATGGTCGTTCGGGGTCGATACTTGATATCGTACCCACTAATCTCGACGGCCTATTTGTCCAATCGGCCCGAAAGTTCGGGCTTATGCAAAAAATTGCGAAGGGGATAAGTAGTCACCACACAGATCGGGTGATACTGAAAATATGGTTTTAATTTTCTAGAGGCGCTTATTAGGGAAAGCGCTAATTTTTCTAAGTGTGGGTACCGGGTCTCGTCCTCACCTAAAGTTTGACTAACATAGTAAACAGGAAATTGCGTACCTTGCACTTCTCAAACTAGGACCCCACTTACCGCGATTTTGGAGATTGCTAAGTACAAGTAGAGTTGCTCGTCTATTTTCGAAGTATGAAGCAGTGGTGGGCTCGAGAGCTACCGCTTTAATTCTTCCAATGCTTGTTGGAATTCCGGGGTCCATGCAAAATGGTTCTTCTTTTTTAGCAGTGAGAAGAACCTGTGACTTCTATCTGAAGACCTCGAGATGAATCGGCCTAGGGCGGCTATGCACCCTGTTAATCTTTGCACGGCCTTAACATTGTCCACAACTGTGATGTCTTTGATTGCCTTGATCTTATTGGGGTTGATTTCAATCCCCCGATTGCAATCTCTGCTCGTAGGGACTTAACTAGCATATTGTCAATATAAACCTCCATTGATTTACCTATTTTTTCTTCGAACATTCGATTTACTAAGCGTTGATAAGTGGCACCAACATGTTTTAGTCCAAACGTTACATTATAACAATAGGTGTTGTACTTAGTGATGAACGAAGTCTTTTCCTGATATCCGGGTTCATTTGTATTTGATTGTACCCGGAGTAGGCATCGAGAAAACTAAGGATCTCGTGGCCGGCCGTGGCATCGATCATGCGATCGATATTCGGTAGATGAAAAGAGTCTTTAGGACATGCCTTGTTTAAATCTTTATAGCCTACGCACATTCTAAGTTTATTTCCCTTTTTAGGGACTACGACTACGTTTGCTAACCATTCGAGATATTTTACTTCCCGAATGGATCCTATTTTGAGAAGTTTGGCTACCTCATCCTTGATGAATGCATGTTTTACCTCGGACTAGGGCCTTCTCTTTTGTTTCACCGGACGGAACTTCGGGTCCAAGCTTAGTCGATGTGTAGTGATCTTTGGCGAGATCCCTGTCATATCTAGGTGGGACCAAGCAAAACAGCCCATATTATTGATAAGAAATTTAATGAGTTTTTCCCTGAGCTGGGGGGTTAACCCCGTACCCATGTATACCTTTCGATCGGGTAGATACTCTATCAGTATGACTTTCTCCAGCTCTTCGACTGTCGATTTGGTGACGTCAGAATCCTCGGGGATTATGAAGGATCGAGGGATCCAGTAGTCACCGTCCTCGTCGGTTCCCTGATTCTCCGACTGAGTTGAGGCTGGTGGATGTGGTTGCTATTTAGCTTCCTGCTTTCCTTTGGACTCTGATTCCTTTGTTGTTCCCCATACACCATTTTTACTCCATCCAGTGTTGGGAACTTCAGTATTTGGTGAAGGGTTGAGGGGACCGCCCTTATATTGTGAATCCGGGGTCTTTCGAGAAGTGCGATGTATCTCATATCGCCCTCGATCACATGGAACTTTGTTTCGTGAATAGTTCCGGCTACATTTACTTGTAGGATGATTTTGCCTTTAGTTGTTTCACTCGCCATGTTGATGACATTGAGAATTCGAGTTGCGAGTACGATCTGATCTTGTAGGCCGAGCTGCTCCATGACCCTCGATCGAATAATATTGGCCGAGCTTCCTGGATCAAATAAAACACGTTTGACCTAAATTTTATTCATAAGGATAGAGATTACGAAAGCATCATTGTGAGGTTGTGAGATCCCTTCTACTTCCTCATTATTAAATGATAAAGCTCCTTCTGGCACATAGTCTCGAGTTCATTTTTCCCTGGTGATTGATACTTTAGTGCGTTTGAACACGGGCCCTTGTGGAATATCGACCCCACCAACGATCATGTGAATCACGTGATGTGGTTCTTCCTGCTCGTTTTTCCTGTTCGCATCCCTGTCTTTGAAATGGTTCTTAGCTTGGCCGCTCAAGAATTCTCGAAGGTGACCCTCGTTGAATAGATGGGCCACCTCCTCCCTTAGTTGTCTATAGTATTCGGTTCTATGACCATGTGTACCATGGTATTTGCATATTTGATTGGGGTTTCTTTGGGATAGATCGGTTTGTAGGGGTCTGGGCCATCTAGTATCTTTGATTCTCCTAATGGATGACACAATACCTGATGTGTCGATGCTGAAGTTGTATTTTGATAATCTTGGTGCTTCTGTGGGATCGGCATGTTTATCGTTGCCACTTTCGCTCATGAGCCCTCGAGAGCTCTGTCCTCTATCGTTCCTTTTATCATTATGGATGGGATTGCGTCCTGGGCCACTGTTTCTATGATCTGCATTGGATGGTTAATACCGAGCTCTGTTCGACCAAGGTTCTCTATCGATAACCGTTTGAGTTCTGCCGACGGGCCTGTTTGGATAAACAGAACAGGAAGGGATACCCAATTGATCATTTTCGACCCTGATCTTTGACTGGTACCGATTATGTACATCGGCCCAGGTTACCGCTGGATATTCAATTAAATTCCGCTTTAGCTGTCGTGATGCCACCGAACTTCGTTCGTTCAAACCCTGAGTAAAGGCTTGAATAGCCCAATCGTCTGTGACTGGTGGTAGTTCTATGCGTTCCATCTGGAACCGAGATACGAATTCCCTCAACATTTTGTTGTCTTTTTGTTTCACCTTGAAGAGGTCCGACTTCCTAGTTGCAACCTTTATTGCTCCGGCATGTGCCTTTACGAAGGAGTCTGCAAGCATGGCGAAAGAATCGATGAAATTAGGCAGCAAATTGTAGTACCATATCATCGCTCCTTTCGACAAGGTTTCTCCAAATGTTTTTAGTAAAACAGATTCAATTGCATCGTCTTCCAAGTCATTCCCTTTTATTGTGCATGTATAAGAAGTGACATGCTCATTAGGGTCAGTGGTCCCATTGTACTTAGGAATTTCTGGCATTCGGAATGGGTTTCGGAGCCGTACTTGGAGGGAAAGTCTTCTATACAAATTTCTTTGAATCCATACCCTTTAGAATCGGCGGCGCCCCCGGTATTTGGTCAATCCGGGAGTTGTATTCTCTACTTTTTTGTTATTTTCCTCGATTTTCTTTTCTCCCGATTCAATCCGTTTAGTGAGCTCCTCGAGCATTTTCATAACGGCAGGGTTAGTCCCCGATTCATTGGCGTTCGACCTTTCCGGCACAGGCTCGGTCCTGTGGACGACTTCTGGTTCGATCCTACCCGGTGTTCGGTGCTAATTTTGTAGTTGTGCTATAACGGCTTGTTGAGCCTGTAACATTTCGAATATCAATTAGAGGCTAACTCTACCATCTTCTCCGACTTGCGTACCTCGACCACCCGATCGAACTTCCCTGTGTATGCTACCTTCGGCATCAACCCCCAAATTTGTATTTAGGGCGACATGTGAACTGACATCGACGGGATTTGCAATTGGTGCTCCCTCGAGGTTAGCCTGAGGCACCTCGATTCCTGGGGCGGCTATATTGTCATTATCTCCGTGCAATCCGAGGTTGTTGTCACCATGTGTAGGCGTTACTTCTGAGTTTGACATGTTTATCCTGAAAACAAATATTCTTACGAGAACAAGTGTAAAGCAATGTGTGTTATCGAAATCAGTATTAAGCAATCACTATTATCCTTAGCCCCACGGTAGGCGTCAAACTGTTTACCCTTAAAATTGGATAATAATTAAACTTATAATGAGGTTCTAAGGACACGTGATTTCACTTAATACCAATTGATAAATATGAAGATTAATAACATAATGAACTATAAAGTAAAGCAAACCAGTGTTAGAATGGAACTCAGCCCTCGAGTTTGGATACCCTCGAACTGGTTGATGCAAAAACAATATGACAAGCTCATGAACAATAGTATATACGAGAAAAAGAATTATATTGCTTTTATATCTGTGAAGGATGTGTCCTTACCAATGGTTAATACTCCCCTTTATATAGTGGAGGAATTCTACTTATGGTATAACTCTAATTACAGAGATTTTCTAATTAACCGTTTATAATTTGTTCCGTTCCGAGATTTTCGCCGTAATCTTTGACCAGTCACGGATATTTCTCCTTTTCGTTATTATGTTATCTTCGATCTTGCTTGATGCATGTCTTATTCCGTCTCGATCGCTGCTGGCCTCGATTTCGACAGGTACCTCGAATCCCGAACTTGGTACTTTGTCCTCATACCTTGGTCTGATCCACTACGGGACCGACCTTCGATGCAGCTCCCTGGTCCTGGTCCGATAAAAAATTTGGGTGGGCTCGGTTTGAACCGTATACAGAGGAAACATCCAGAGTTAGTAGAAGAGCGTGATGAGGCAGCCTAATAAGGTGCAAAAGATACATAACCACAACTTCTAGCTCAAAGAATGATTTTAAACGTAAAACTAATGGAAACTGAAAAATCAAGGCTCAATCAAATGAGAATCCTAATATAATAACAAAATAGACAATAGAAAGGGGGAAAGAAAGAAATATAGTGACGAAAGTGAAATGCTTAAATTGTGATCAAAAGGGTCACGATGCTAATGATTGCACTAAGCCTTTGAAAGCACCTCACAATGAGTCTAAAAAGGTACTTTGTGTTCCTTATGGATAGCAATATATGTGTTGCTAGCTCTATTCTTTTATCTTTTAAAAACTAATCCTTTGTGGATAGTTGACCTAGGAGCCATGAACTACATAACGATGGTATCGTGAAGTCTTTGTAGACTTCCAATGATCTCACACGTGCAATATGGATATATGTATAAAAAAAGAAGTACTAAGGTTGTTAAAAGGAACATATCACATGAATTGGCTTTACGTGAAAATTGAGACTTTATCCTACATAACATGTTATTAGCTTCTTAGATATGAAAAATATTGTTTCTATGTTGGTTTTATTGTGTTTGAGTTTTATAACTAAAATTTTCCATGACTTTGAGGCATAAGAACAACTCATTCTTGTTCGGGTTTTATCATAAATGATATTAAATGGATTTGGATATAAGTTCCCTTGTTCTACATGTTAGCTTTACATATTTACCTTGTCACATAATTATGAGGATAATGTAAAATTTGGCATGCCATATCGGCCGAATGATATGCAAATGCTAGCAAAACAAGTTTGTTGGGTATCTCTGAACATATGGATAAGTCTACCTGTAAACATAATCTAAGCCAGAGAAAGCTAATACGAAACCATTTGATAATAATACTAGGACTAAATTTCTTGAAGTTGAAGCTTTTGGACGTTTGTCGTCCTATGAATGTGAAAGTAAGGCACTGAGCTTCTAAATTGATAAAATTACTTGCTTTACTTATGTCTATTTAATGCCATATAAATCTGCGATAATGAGTTGCTTTAAAAAATATGTGAACGTGAATGAAAATCGATTAATCAAAATAAACATACTGAGAATACGTCTTGGCCCTATTAAACGAGAATTTGTGATGAAAAAAGAATTTTGTCACACCTAACCTTGGGGGTGGCCGGCACTCGATGCCCTAAGGCCCGAGAGTACAAATCTGATAAATGTAATATACTCAACAATATGTGGGTCGACAAGGCCTCTGACGAGTGATTACCTTATCAAAAGACACAAACATTAGCACGCAGAAAAGGACCAACATACGTATATATATATACGACAAGGCCAATATAAACACAACGGGTCCACTAAGAAGGCCGACAAATCCACACAAGACTACTACATACAAGACGAATATCTAAAAGCCTCTAGAGAGTACATCAATAACATTTGATCGGGACAGGACCCCGACATACCCAACTAAGTATATACATACAACCACCATACTGAATAGCTCACTAAACATCTCCGCAAGAAGGGAGCGTGACAAACTTCAGTTGAGTCGAGTCACCTACTGCGAGGTATCATCTGAATCTCTATCTGTACCTGCGGGCATGAAACGCAGCGCCCCAGCAAGGGGTCATCAGTATGAAAAATATATTGAATATGTAAGGCAGGTAACGCATATAAATAAAATATGGAATGTGAAGAAAGAGTACAGAAGTCAACCTGAAGCTCATAACAAGCTTCTGAGAGCATACACTATATATATATATATATATATATATATATGCATGCCTGTAAAAATCAAGCCACTATGTGGGAAAAATCATGTCATAACATAACGTAACCGGACTCGAAGAGGACTTGGTCATACCCGATCTTAATAGGACTCGGTAATGTCTCATGCCATATCATAACGTATCTAGCCTCGAAGAGGACTCGATCATACCCAGCCTTAATAGGACTTGGTAATGTCTCATGTCATATCATAACATATCCAGCCTATAAGATGTCACGACCCAGAATTCCAACCCTCGGGGCCATGATGGCGCCTAATATTTCACTTGCTAGGCAAAACAACGTTAGCTATATTTATTAATCAGTTTTAACAATTCAAATCAAATGATAACAATAATAACCGAATAGTATGAAATAAGGTGAGAAGGTACTGGACGACGTAATCCAAATAAAATCCTAGAAACTTGAGTCACGAATACATGAGCATCTAGAGTACTACAGATAATAGTCTGAATAAAAAAAACTATTTAAATCAAAATAAACAGCAACGATGACATAGAAGGGAACTTCAAGAATGTGAACGTAATGTAGCTATACCTCAAGTCTCCACAAGTAGCTGGATCTGTGTAATCTCACTCGAAGTCTCAACTTCACCAATTTATTGGTATCTAACAACTAAACAACTCACGCAAATGAAACTACATTATAGAATACAACAAATATTAAAAAAATAATTGGACAATTAAAGCATGTCACAATTAAGGTATGCAAGTAAAGCAAGTAGGGGCAAGTAGCAAATAAGCATGGAGTCATGGGAGGAACGGACAAATTAAGATAAGGAATAATTAAATGACAAGTAACAATTATGGCATAGAAGACAAATCAGGCATGCACCAATTAAGGCATGAAGCAAGATATATCATAAAATAAATGAAGACATGGAACAAATATCATGACTGCGTATACACATTTTTGTTGAAAAAATTAACAAAAGTCAACTGTGGGCCCGCTTGATCAAAACCTGAGGTTCAGACCAAAATCTGATTACCCATTTACTTTTGAGCCCGGATATGTAATTTATTTTGAAATCCGACCGCAATTCGAGGTCTAAATCAGAATTTTACAAAATCTCCAATTTCTACCCAAATCCCTAATTTCTACTATGAAAATCTTAAATTTGATGTTGAAATCTAATGAAAAGTAATGGGGAATTGAAAAGAATTGAATTAAAATTACTTACCAATGAATTTGAAAAATCGCTTCTAGAGTGTTTAGGGTTGAGAAATAGTGTAAAATGAGCTAAGTCCCGATATTTTCCTCTTTTACCCAGCTGCAAATGTCGTAATTGCGAGGTCTTGTTCGCACTTGCAAACATTGCAAATGCGAGACAAGGGTCGCAAATGCGAACCCTGCCTCAGAAGAACAGAAGTCGCAAATGCGACAAAACGATCGCAAATGCGAATAGCCAGCCTTCACAAATGCGGCCAATATCTTCGCAATTGCGAAGAAGTCCTATTTTTCCAGGCATCACAAATGCGACCAAGTTATCGCAAAATCGATCATGTGCCATTCGCAATTACGAACCATTTCCTCGCAAATGCGAGAGTACCCAATCCCAGGCCCTGCTCGCAAATGTAAACTCTTGTCTGCAAAAGCGAGGCTCGAAAATACAAGATCTGCAACGGAACACCAGAGCTAGAAGGACACCAGCTAACTTCAAACTATCCAGACTCATCTGAAGCGCGTTCGATACTCACCCTAGCCCCTTGGGCTCCAAACAAACATGCACACAAGTGTAATAATATCATACAAACTCGTTCGCGCAATCAAATAATCAAAATAACATATAAATCTAAGAACCCTCAAAACAAATGAAATTTCAAAGTAAACTCAAGAACAACTACAATCACATCTAAGCGTCTGAATCATGTCAACCCAATTCTGAATTGCACCAAATTTTGCAGACAAGTTTCAAACATTAATACGGACCTATTCCAAGTTTCAACATCAAAGCCCAAACCCAATAACCATGAAGTCAACTTACGGTCAAACTTAGGAAATTTCCAAACTTTCAAAATACCAGTTTCGGTAAAATTAGTCAAATCAATCTAGGGACATCCAATTTCAATTTCGGGCATACGCCCATGTCCAAAATCATGATACGTACCTACCGAAATCGTCAAAACACCGATCCGAGGTCGTTTTTATAAAATATTGACCGTAGTCAACTCAAGTCATTTTTAAAGCTAAAAATCATGTTTTCTTCAAATATTTACATAAAATCTTATTGGAAAAAGACACGGACTACGCATGCAAATTGAGAAACACTAAATGGAGCTAATAGAGGTCTAGGAACATGGAAATAAGGGCTAGAACTCAAAACAACCTATCGGGTCATCACATTCTCCACTTGTAAAAAAATGTTCATCATCGAACGGACATAGAAAAGTACCTGGGCTGGTGAAAAGGTGGGGGTATCTACTCCGCATATCGAACTTAGACTCCCACGTAGCTTTCTCGATCGGCTGACCTCTTCACTGCACTCTAACAGAAGGATAACTCTTAGCCCTCAACTTCCGGACCTCCGTGCTAGAATGGCCACCGGCTCCTCCTTATAAGTCAAATCCTTGTCCAATTGGACTGAGCTGACATCTAACACATGGGCCGGATCACCGTGATACTTTCGGAGCATGGATACATGGAACACCAGGTGAACTACTGATAAACTAGGTGGAAATGCAAGCTTGTAGGACACCTCACCAAATCTCTCAAGGATCTCAAAGGGTCCGATATACCTAGGGCTCCACTTGCCCTTCTTTCTGAACCTCATCACACCCCTCATGGGTGAAACCCGAAGCGAAACCCTCTCCCCAATCATGAATGAAAACATCACAAACTCTTTGATCGGCATTACTCTTCTGCCTAGACTGTGTTGTACGAAGCCGATCCTGAATTATCTTGACCTTTTCCAAGGCATCTTGAACCAGATCAGTACCCAATAACCGAGCATCTCACGGCTCAAACCAACCAACTGGAGAACGACACTGCCTCCTATATAAGGCCTCATAAGGAGCCATCTAAATACTCGATTGGTAGTTGTTGTTGCTGTAGGCTAACTCTGCAAGTGGCAAGAACTGATCTCAAGACCCCAAAATTCATAACACAGGCGCAAAGCATATCTTCCAGTATCTGAATGGAGCGCTCGAATTGCCCGTCCATCTAAGGGTGAAATGATGTACTCAACTGAACTCGTGTGCCAAACTCACGCAGTATGGCCCTCTAGAAATGTGATGTGAACTGCCTGCCCTGGTCAGAAATAATAGACACCGGCACACCGTGAAGGCGGATAATCTCGTGGATATAGATTTCAACCAGCCGCTCAGAAGAATAAGTAGCTGCCACCGGAATGAAATGCGCTGACTTGGTCAACTTATCCAAAATGACCCATACTGCATCAAATTTCTCCAAAGTCCTTGGAAGCCCAACAACGAAATCCGTGGTAATACTTTCCCACTTCCACTCGGGAATCTCGAGTCTCAGAAGCAAACCGTCAGGCCTCTGATGCTCGTACTTCACCTGCTGGAAATTCAAACACCAAGCCACATACTCAACTATATCTTTCTTCATTCTTCTCTACCAATAATGATGCCTCAAATCCTGATACATCTTGGCCGCACCCGGATGAATGTAATACCGCTAACTATGGGCCTCTTCAAGAATCAACTCATGAATCCCATCTACATTGGGCACATAATCCGGCCCTACATCTGCAACACCCTATCACCCCTAATGGAAACTTTCTTGATATCATTGTGCTGCACCGTGTCCTTAAGGACAGCAAATGGGGGTCGTCATACTGACGCTCTCTGATGCACTCATACAAAGAAGACCGAGAAAAGGTGCAAGCAAGAACCCAACTAGGCTCCGAAACATCTAACCTCACGAACTGATTGACCAAGGCCTGAACAACTGATACTACTGGTCCCTCACCAACTGCAATATATGCAAGGCTACCCATACCCACAACCATTCTACTCAAGGCATCAGCCATCATATTGGCCTTCCCGGGATGATACAAAATGGTAATATCATAGTCTTTTAACAGCTCTAACCACCTCCGCTACCTCAAGTTGAGATCCTTTTTCTTAAACAAGTACTGTAGACTCTGATGATCTATGAATACCTCACACAACATGCCGTAGAGGTAATGCCTCCAAATCTTTAATGCATGAACAATAGCCGTCAACTCTATGTCATGAACAGGGTAATTATTCTTATGAACCTTCAACTGACGAGACGCGTAAGCAATCACCCTGCCATCCTACATAAACAGTGCACCAAGACTAATACGCAATGCATTACAATACACAATGTACGATCCTGAACATGTAGGCAACACCAACACTAGGGCTATAGTCCAAGCAGTCTTGAGCTTCTAAAAGCTCAACACATACTCATCGGACCACCTGACTGGGACACCCCTCTGGGTCAATCTAGTTAATGGGGCTATGATGGATGAAAACCCCTCCACGAACCGGCGATAATAACCCGTCAAGCCCAGGAAACTCCTAATCTCTGTAGCTGAAGTAGGTCTAGGCTAATTTTGAACAGCCTCAATCTTCTTATGATCCATTTTAATGCCCTCGGCAAATACAACATGCCCCAAAAAAGGAAATCGAGTCCAACCAAAACTCACACTTTGAAAACTTGGCATATAACTGGCTATCTCTCAGAGTCTAAAGTACAATCCGAAGATGCTGCTCATGCTCCTCTTAACTGCGGGAGTAGATCAAAATATCATCAATGAAGACGATCACAAAAGAATCTAAATAAGGCTTGAATACCCGGTTCATCAAATCCATAAATATCGTTGGAGCAGTTTTCGAGCCAAATGACATCATTAGGAACTCATAATACCCATACCACGTCCGAAATATTGTTTTAGGGACATCTAATACACTAATCTTCAACCGATGGTAACCAGATCTCAAATCAATCTTCGAAAATACTTTGGCACCGTGAAGCTAATCAAATAAGTCATCAATCCTTAGAAAAGGATACTTGTTCTTGAGAGTGACTTTGTTCAACTGTCAATAATCTATACACATCCTCATCACACACAAACAACACTAGAACACCCTAGGGCGAGACACTAGGCCTAATGAATCCTTTATCAAGAAATTCCTATAATTGCTCTTTCAGTTCCTTCAATTCAGGTGGGGCCATACGGTATGGTGGAATATACATGGGCTGATTCCCCAGAGCCAAGTCAATACACAGGTCGATATCTCTATCGGGTGGCATCCCCGGCAAATCTGCATGAAAAACCACTAGAAACTCACACACAACTGGTATTGAATCTATGAAAGGAACATCCCTTCTAGGATCACGAATATAGGCCAAATATACTAGACATCCCTTCTTGGCCATATAACAAGCCTTCACATAAGAAATAACATTGTTTGTAGAATGTCCGGGAGTCCCCCTCTACTCTAATCGAGGCAATCCCGGCATGGCTAAGGTCACCATCTTGGAGTGACAGCCCAATATAGCGTGGTAAGGTGACAGTCAATCCATGCCCAAAATAACATCAAAGTCCACCATATCAAGAAGTAGGAAATCTAAACTAATCTCAAGGCTCCCGGTAGAAATCACACACGAGCGATAAACACAATCTACAATAATAGAATCTCCCACAGTCGTGGACACATATATAGGAGCGCTCAAAGAATCACGAGGCATGATAAGAAATGAGTTAAATAGGAGACACGTAGGAATAATTAGAGACCGAATCAAATAGAACTGGAGCATCTCTATGGCATACTGGAATAATACATGTGATGACGGTGTTACATGACTCTGCCTTGGGTCTAGATAGAAATGTATAAAAAATAGGCTGGCCCCTACCACTCTGACCTCCGCCCCTCGGGCGACCACTAGTTGGCTGACCTCCACCTCTAATGGCCTGACTTCCCCCTCTAGCTACCTGACCCCCCCCTCTGGCTGAATGTGCGGGCTGTGGAGCAATTGGTGCTGGGATAATGGCACGAGAACTCTACTGAGGTCTGTTGCTCGTCAATCTTGGGCAATACCTCCTGATGTGACCTATGCCCCTACACTTAAATCACTCCCTCGGTTGTTGAGGTTGTTGAAGCTAAGATTTATCCTAACTGTCCAGATAACCACTGTAGTAACTCTGAAGCGGTGGTGCACTAATAGGAGCTAAAGGTGCACTGAATGCTGGCTGCTTAAGATGAGAACCATAAGAATCATGACCGCCCGAAGCACCATTGGCTACCTGAAGAGCTGACAAAATCGGCCTAGGAGGATGTCCTCTACCAAAAGAACCTCTCCCTCCAGATAACGCACCACTGAAGCTACCGAAATGACGGGACCCTTTCTTAAATGTTGCCCCTCTATTCTGACCACAAACCATCTTGATCCGTCTAGCAATATTTACGTCCCTCTAGAAAGAAATATCGTCCACCATCTCCTTGGCCATCTGAAGCCTGATGCCGAAGGTAAGACCGTTAATAAACCTCCTCATCCTCTCTCTATCGGTGGGAATCAAGAAACCCGCATAACGGGCTAGATCTACAAATCTGATCTCATACTCGGTGACGGTCATGCCACCCTGCTGAAGGCGCTCAAACTTCCTACGGTACTCCTCTTTTAGAGTGAAAGGAATAAACTTCTCCAACAATAGCTGCGAAAACTAATCCCAGTTAAGCGGAGGTGAACCAGTTGTTCTGCTTCACTCAAAATCCTACCACCACCTCTTAGCAGACGTGGTCATCTAGAATACTACAAAGTCGACCCCATTGGTCTCAACAATACCCATGTTGCACAATACCTTATGGCAACAACCCAAGTAATCATGTGGTTCCTCAGAAGGTGCACCGCTATAATGAACAGGAAAGGTCTTGGTGAACTTATCCAACCTCATCAATCCCTTAGAAGGCATTGTGGGCCTCTCCCCAGGCTGTGTAGTAACAACAGACTGAACTACCCCAACTGTTGGAGCTGTCGGAGTCTGGTATAGGGGCGCCACCTCCTCCGGAGTGTGAGTGGCGGGAGTCTGCGCTCCTCCCCCAGCCTGAGAGACGGTCGGTGCCATAGGAAATACCCCGATTTGAGCCACACTCTCCATAAGTCCAACCAAGAGGACTAGAGCGTCCTGAAGTAGGGGAGTTGTAATGATACCCTCTGGGACCTGAGCGGGTCCGACAGATGTGGTCTGAGCTGAGACCTCCTCCTTATGATCAATCTGAGGCTCCACCATAGGTATTGCTGCTCGTGCTCTGCCTCTGCCTCTTTCTCGGCCTCGATCCCAGCCCCGGCCCCTGGTAATGGCGGCAACATGGGGATCTAGCTCCTGCCTGACTATAGATGTTGTGCGAGTCCTTACAATCTGCGAGAGAACAAGAGTAGATTGATTCAAACTTCAACAATGGAAATAAACTGCATGATAGAGAAAAACAAGAAGTGAAATTTTCCTAAAGCCTTATAGCCTCCGAAAGATAAGTACAGACGTCTCCGTACCAATCCTCTAGACTTACCAAGTTTGCTCATGACTCGTGAGACTTAGGCAACCTAGTGCTCTAATACCAACTTGTCACGACC
>AWOL01S0034047.1:10168-33300 GCA_000715115.1 Nicotiana otophora | reverse complement strand
CACACACACACACACACACACACACACACATATATATATATATATATATATATATATATGCGTGTATATAATGCCATCTGGTCATGAGTCAATGTGCATGTATAAATGCATGAAATGCATATGAAACACGTTAATAAGATTTCTTGAATTGTCATAAAATCAATATGCATGTCGGATATATTTTATCAAATACATATTTTTCTAAGACCCGTGAACAGAAGATATAATAATAATTTACATGGGGAATCAAGAATATAGACACCCCTAATATTTCTATGAATGGAGTCATTTATGAAAATTGTGCATTTGCTCGTTTCATTTGTATCGTATTGATCATGCCAAAAATAAAGGAGGGATAGCCTTAACATACCTGGAGTAGGGAACAATCCGTGTGATATTATTGAGAAGGATTACACCGTACTCCCTTAATATTGTAAAATTTCACAATAGTAACATAAATCCAACGCCTACTAATTGCTTCATCGTGGTAATTTGGTACTGGGGTATGAAAGTATTATGGTTTTCTTCAATTATGGTCTACTGCAAGTTTCTTATGGAAAGAACAATTAGTTTGCATCTCCTGGAATTTGCAAGAGACTAAAATGAAGCCAAATGGTCTCAAATCTTAAAGTGAGCTTGAATGGAATGTGGGCCCACTTCAAGTGGTGACTAACCACTTAAATCTTCAAAATTTGACATCTTGCAAGACCTTTTAAGAGTCATATTATTGTTAAGGGGGTGGCTGCCACGTTTTGGACCCTTAAGCCTCATCCCCAAAGTCTTAATTAATTACCCACTAATCCTTAATTAACTAGTTAATCTCCCACTAATTAATAATTAACCAATTATCTACATGATTAAGAATTATCCTAAATTACTTAAACTATTGCTCATTTTTAGCATATCTTATATACCTCACTAACATGGCCATGTGGTACCTTGTATGGTACTAGTCCATAAATACTGGGTACTTTAGCTCGGGCCATATTTTATCCCAAAATATCAAACTTTGACAAAATTCATTTTCTTCGATTTGCTTACCCTCTCACCTTTACGAATTTACTTATGCCTTGTTTAAAATAGCATAATACTTGTAACCTCAAATAATCTCATTCCCGAGCTTTCATCAATACACTTATGGCATACGTTCATGTACGAAAACATGGGGTGTAACATAAGCATATCGAGTTTTTCTCACCCAATTGGTATACTAGTTCTCATTTAAAACACGACTCAAAGCCACAACAATTTAATATGCAAACCATACTTTGAATATCTATCTTTGGACATAAGGCTCATTCGGAATAAACAAGTTTATAGGGAATAACCCGGAATATAGAAGTTAGGAATCTTGAGCCAATCATACTTGATCTTACGGAAACATTATGGTTATCTATTCTAAGAGAGAAAGTTTAGCCAACATAACTTGCTTTGAGCTTTCCTTAAATTACTACAATGTTCCGAAAATTCTAGCAATCCCAATCTATTTTAAGACATAACTATAAGGTTCTTTTACAAGATTTCCTTCACTCCACAACCCAATCTTTACTTATTTTAGCTCAACAATCTTCCCACAAACCTTATTAGTACAAACATGTATAAATACTGCTCTTATACCCAAGAATCATACTCCAAATCAATCATCGTTTACCCAAATTTGAAATTGGAAACTAGGGTATGGAACCTTACCTCTTAGATGAAGATCTTGTGATTAGCTTCCTTTATTTTTGAAGATTGGTGCAAGATTGGATGATTATAATGTTAGGTTCCCTCCTTCTCTCTCTAAAATTCTCTTACCTCTCTCTAAAACCCTCAGAAAAATACCCCAAAATAAGCCCCAAAGCCTACTTATCAAAATGGGGTCGGATTATAGAAAGAGAAAAATTAACCCTCCGAATTCAACTATGCGGTCGCACAATTAGTGTGCGGGTCGCACAATGGTCTCACAATTTAGCGCCCAGAATTGGGCTATTCTTGTCCATTCTACGACCAGTTTGCGGTCGCATAACCATTTTACGATCACATAATGGTCGCCGAATTTGGTCGCAAAAATCGCATTCCGTCAGCCTTTGGTAATTTGGTCATAACTTCTTGTAGGAGTGTCCAAATGACGAAAAGTTTGAAGAATTGGAAACCAAATTCAAAGGGATTTAATCAGATAGGTAATACAGGATATAACTCATCATATCAAGAGAGGTATGATCGTTTGAAGTTAGGTCTTGTGCGAACTCACTTGAAACTTTATCCCATCATAACATTTTCAACTTGACTTAGCTTTGGGGCTCTTCTTAGACCATAAACCATTCTTAATGCACCTCATACATATACTATCATGATCAATTAATATCATTCATATAATAGTCCTTGTATACACACAAAATAATATAATTAGCGCACATCGACTTTCTTAATAGCACTTAAGTACTTCGAAATTTTTCGGGGTGTTACTTTCTCCCCCACTTAATAACATTCGTCCTTGAATGTTTTACAAGTCCCTTCTAATAATAGAGTTACCATCATGTTACCTACAATCATTATACATAGGAACTTATGACTACATCGGTCTTATACATCCTTTCAAAAATTTCAACTTACTTATGGACCTTAAGATTTGGATATCTTTACAAATTCTTAAATTTTTCGACAGAGTTTCCCCGGTAACTGGGCCTATCCACCTGTCAGAGAATGCCAGAAATCAATCCTAACAATATATCCATTACTTAACAACGCATCACAGTATATATCAACATACCTATCTCAACATTAGGGCATTACATTAACAAAAGTGGTATCTTTACATGAAATGTATACATTTAAACCATAATGCATAGAAGGTACGTTTTTGAATCACACCCATTTGGATCTACAAACAAGTGAGAATATTTCCTTTCCTCAACACTTTTGACCTACGAGGTGATCTCCTGGACTCACAGACTTAGCCATAGCACTTGACGGAGGCAATCTTAACTTTCGGACTTATCTTACAAGGATAGCAAAATAGTTGCTCCTCATAATCCAATTATCCATTAACTTCACCTTCTTAGACATAGACACATGAAACACCGGGTACACAGAGAACAATAATAGGGAAACATCATACTCATAGTTTGGCCTCTTTCCTTTCAAGATTTCATAAGGCCTAATGTGACTACACATACCTTATCTTCCTTAACAATTCACCCAATATATTCATAGAGAAAATCTTGAGAATAACCCATTCACTTTCTTCAACTCTAAATCACTATGCCGAATATCCAAACTAAACCTTTGGCGACCTCCAAAAATTACTCTAAGATGTGCTAGCTTTAATATTACCATAAAACTTCCTATCCAATATATTTGTTCACCGGATGACGCTTCTTCTTTGACATGTTTGACCCTTCAACCCCCATAGGTTACTATAAATATGAACAACGAGGTTCGAGATTAGGCTGGAATTATTTTCAAGATTCCATCAATGTGCTGAGCAAAGCATCTCAGGAGGTTATATCCTAGGAGATATGAATGTTACTACCAATAGCACTGACATGGTTAATCATTGTGATGACATCATTGATTCGACAAATGAGGCATAGAGTTGCCTAGTAGGCACTGATAATGTAAGGAAAATGTTCATGATTCTGAGATTTAAAAGAAATGAGTCATGAAAAGGACAACAACAATGGTTTCATTTCATATGTGCCTTGTTCGGCAATAGTAGGTCTCAAAGAAAAGTAGTTAAGTACGTGACACCAGTCGTCTCCTGGAGTATAGGGAAAATCCATTTAACTCGGAATGAGAATATTCTAGCACCCTGAATGTGATATGAGTTTCAAAATACATGAAGTTGCATTATGCTCGTAACATTAACTAGCACAAGGAATCTATGCCCCAAGCCCACGAGGATGAAAAAGAAGTTGAAAACTTGTGAGATTATTATCATTCTCACAACTTAACCTTTGCCAATAGTTGATCCTATGTGAGAGGACTAGAGATACGACGAATTTGTTTTTCAATTTGATATGCTCTCATGTTACTAAACGGTGAAAAGGATTCATGATAATATACACAAAGGAATAAAGTGATTGTTCAAACCATATGAGCCACATACACAGAAGAGAAAGAATTCCTCGAGAATGATCTCAACACTAGGTTGTCTTACACTAGGTAAACTTTATGACTGTGCATGCATAAGCACAAGTGAGCAGATGTTATCCATTTGAATCAAAACGTTCTGTAAGAACTTCATCAGGTATAGTCCCTTGTTGAGAATTTAGGGAAGCAAGTGGGACGTATTAATCCTAGAGTTATAACTCAATTCAATGACATAATTATAGAGCTCAGTTCCACAAGAGGTCGTAAATAAGAGAAGTTGTGATAGAGTAGATTCACGAATAATGTGTCTCGTTCAAAGAGTAGATACATGCAATGTTTTTTGATTCGACGTTTTGGTTAAGACCATATTTATGTAGGCCTCTTCAATATGGATGTACATATACAACAAGGAAAATAATGCGGTGTTCATAATGATGTACTAAGGAGTGACTTACTTGATGACTTTAGATTGACAGGGCAGTACCTTAATTAATGTCCCTCTACTCCACATCCAAAACATACGTTAGTACCATAGTGACATACACCCAAATGACATCTCATACACTTCACACAACAAGAATTAGGCCCGTTAAACTGACTCACCCCACCGACCTAATATTTACCCTTTTTGTATAAGTCATAAGAATCCCTCTTATCTTTCCTCCAGGCATTCACGGCGGGAGTAACAATCTCTGTAACAGTTTGCTCTATGGATCTTTGGAATTCCCCAATTCTACCACCCCTAACACGCTCCTGAGCATACTCACAACATGACGAAAAAATGTTCCCGCCTGCATATCGGGCAGACATGGCTAGGTGTACCCAACCTAGGGCATTTGTTCTTGTTGTGCCCCCTTTTTCCACAACCATAACATATTTCAAGAGTCTTTCAACACATCCCCAAATGGCGTTTCTTACAAATCAAATATTCCAGCTTATTGGTACAAACAACCCTCTTTCGTTTCTTAGGTGCTCTTACCACATGATCCGGTGGCACGATAGCATTAATAGGGACAAGGACACTTCCCTTAGCAACTAGTTCTTTCAATACCTCCTCGTTGCCTCGAACCCGTGGGTTACTCATATGGAAAATAAGATATGACGAGGAATTTAGCTTCCTACCTTGAGCTCTATCGCACGAACTGGAGTATCAAAGAAGTGTGAAATTCCTAAATGTCCAAGTAGCCTCCTCATTATAGATGTGGTCGACAACACACTGATAAGAAGGACTCTACTAGACACGGCTCCGAGATATCCTAGGACACTTTAAAACTTTAGGCTCTGATACCAAGTTTGTCACGCCCTAAACTCGGGGAGCGCGACCGGCGCTCAACCGAAATAACACAGCCGAGCAAGCCTGTTAGATTTTATTCTACAAAAACTCATCCATGAATAAAGAGGAGATGTACTCCATTAATAAAACCCTAAAAAGATTTTATTAACAACTTCCTTTTTATTCCCATTAGCATCTTCATTCATAATTTCCAAAATAGTACGAGTTTATAGAATTAATGAAAAACATGATTTCCAAATACCAACATTTCTAGTTCAATTTTCCAACATCAACCACAAACCACAACATGTCTACGGAGCCTCTAAGTACAAATGAAGAGTAATATGGAAATACCGGCAATAAGGCCCCGGCTATACCTCAAAACATAGTACATGAGAAAAAAAAGATACATGACCCCAAAATGGAGTGGGGCTCACCAAATCAGTTGAAAAGAGTGTACTGCTATCACTGATCAATGTCGTCTGCTGTAGAACCACATGCATCCATTAAAGATGCAGCGCCCCCGGAAAAAGGGACGTTAGTACTTTCGAATAGCACTAGTATGTATAGCTAAAAATCCTCTTACAAAATAGAATGTCCATATAAGAAAAGGCAACACATAGAAACAGCAAGTCACAATCAACAATATCCAAATGTCCAGTTAAAACATAATAATTTTCAAAATACGAACTTCATATATAATTTTGGTTGGGAAATCATTAGCACTGATATACCACCGTCTTTGTTAGCACGGAGTTTAATCACGCCCGATCGTCTAGGCCATCTGCCCATGGACAATGTGGTTTGACAAGTGATGCGAAAGAAAGTTGTTACCAAGAGTAGTACCACCATGTGCGCAACATGGCGTCTGATCTCCACTCGATCAGCTAGGCCGCCTTCCCACATATGCCGTGTGGGTTGACTTTTCCAATCCACAAAGGTTCTAGTTTTATCCCAATTAAGGGGAATAATATCATAATTTTCCAGAGGTTCCAATTTCATCCCAAAGAAGGGGAATAATCCCAATCCACCCCTACACCGGCACGTATAGTTTTAAGTGTAGGCCTTATGACCCACCCTTCCTCGATATTGCTAATGATGCTCTCAAAAATATTTTTGATTTGATTTGCAAACAGAAATATCATAAATACAATTGTACCCACCTCAACATCTTTCACATAGTATAAATTCTCATTAGTATTTCCAGTCATTCACAACGATAATATTTCCTTGGCTCATTAGGCCATTCACAAGATTCTTTATTCCTGGCACGATGGCCGTATTTCATATTCCACACTTTCACCTCTTTCAATTTCAAACATCACCATTAAATATCAACATATAGAAAATTTTAGAAATCATATACTTCCAATCCATTTGAAATGGGAACTTCAAACACAAATGGTTTCTTCCCAAAGAATGAGGCATACCAACCAACAATAAAACACACATAAAAAATCAAAAACAGTCAATACACCATTTACTTTTGCAATACTCTTCCCCAGAAATGACAATGTAAAATTTCAACACATGAGTATATAGAACTCGAATCACACTGGATATATTTATAAAGCAAAGCATTAGTTAAAGTAGCAACTAATGGGCATGAATTGAGTACAAAAGCTTTTAGGCAATTCTATCTTCGAAGTCCTTTTTAAACAATTGAGTCGAGGCTCATTTCATATTCTTTATCGCATTTTCTCAAATCATTTACACTACTAGCCACAATCGTAACTTAAATTCTTGGCACGTTGGCCACGCTCAATATCCCCAATTAACTTATTTCATTTCCAACCACCTTTATAGGTTATCAACAATAATACATTTCCAATTCATACTTTAGGTACACATATGAGCAATTTCGAGTCTTAAGAATATTGAGATTTTCTCACAAAATTAGTATACTAGTTCTCATCTAAAACACGATTCAAAGCCACAACATTTTAATATGCAAACCATACTTTAAACATCTATCTTTCGACATAAGGCTCATTCGGAATAAATAAGTTTATAGGGAATAACCCGGAATATAAAAGTTAGGAATCTTGAGCCAATCATACTTGATCTTACGGAAACATTATGGATATCTATTCTAAGAGAGAAAGTTTAGCCAACATACCTTGCTTTGAGCTTTCCTTAAATTACTACAATGTTTTGAAAATTCTAGAAATCCCAATCTATTTTGAGACATAACAAAAATTGAACCATTATTAGGAAGATATTCATGATCTCAGCTCATTTGAGCATTTTATCAAACACTAGGTGTGCAAATCTAACTATAAGTTTCTTCTACAAGATTTCCTTCACTCCACAATCCATTCTTTACTTATTAGAGCTTAACAATCTTCCCACAAACCTTATTAGTACAAGCATGTATAAATAATGCTCTTATACCCAAGAATCATACTCCAAATCAACCATCTTTTACCCAAATTCGAAATTGAAAATTAAGGTATGGAACCTTACCTCTTAGATGAAGATCTTGTGATTAGCTTCCTTTATTCTTGAAGATTGGTGCAAGATTGGATGATTATAATGTTAGGTTCCCTCCTTCTCTCTCTAAAATGCTCTTATCTCTCTCTAAAGCCCTCAGAAAAATACCCCAAAATAAGCCCCAAAGCCTATTTATCAAAATGGGGTCGGGTTATGAAAAGAGGAAAATTAACCATCCGAATTCAACTATGCGATCGCACAATGGACCCCATAATTGGTGTGCGGGTCGCACAAGGGTCGCACAATTTGGTTCCCAGAACTGGGCTGTTCTGGCCCATTCTGTGACTAGTTTGCGGTCGCATAACCATTTTGCGATCGCATAATGGTCGCCGAATTTGGTCGCAAAAATCGCATTCCGTCAGCCTTTGGGAATTTGGTCATAACTTCTTGTAGGAGTGTCCGACGAACACTTTGAAGCAATGGAAACTATATTCAAAGGGATTTAATCTGGTAGCTAATACATGATATAACTATTCATATCATGAGAGGTATGATCATTTGAATTTAGGTCTTATGCGAACTCACTTGAAACTTTATCTCATCATAAAAGTTTCAACTTGACTTAGCCTTGGGACTCTTCTTAGACCATAAACAATTCTTAATGCACCTCATACATATATTATAATAATCAATTGATATCATTCATATAATAGTCCTTGTCTACATACAAAATAATATAATTAGCGCACATCGACTTTCTTAATAGCGCTAAAGTACTTTAAAAGTTTTCGGGGTGTTACAGGAACTCTCACCCTCAGGACCGTGGTGGAGCCTAATATTTCACTTGTTAGACAAGCCAACGTTAGCTATATTTATTAACCAGTTTTAACAATTCAAATCAAATGATAAAAATAACTACCGAATAGTCTGAAATATGATAAGCCATTGAATGACGTAATCCAAATACAATCCCAGAAACTGGAGTCATGAATACATGAGTGTCTATAGTACTATAGATAATGGTTTGAATAAAAACAACTGCTTGAATCAAAAATAAACAACAACGATAACATCGAAGTTGGACTTCAGGGTTGCGGACGTCGTGCAGCTATACCTCAAGTCTCCACAGGTAGCTAGATCTGGGCAATCTCACTATGAGCTGTCGGGACCAACTCCTCTATCTGTACAAGAAATGCAGAGTGTAGTATGAGTACAACCTACCCCATGTACGATGTAAGTGCCGAGCCTAACCTTGATGAAGTAGTGATGAGGATAAGGCTGACCACTTACAATAACATGTACTCAATAGTAATAATAATAGGAAAACAGTAAATGGAAGTAAAGTGGTTAACTCATGAAAACAAACTCGAAATTCAACTACCAGAGAGCCCATAATAACAAGTCTCATAGTCTCATATCATCATCTGTAAATATCATAATCCGTCCTTATTCCACCAATTCAATTCCTTGACTTTCAATTTCCGTTGCGGCGTGCAACCCGCTCCCCAAACAATTTCAGTCGACATAATCAATTCAACAATAAAATTTATAATTATTTCTACATCAAGAGGGTAAATGTGCAAGGTAATAAACAACCACATAATAATCAAAGAATATCTAACAACTCGAAGTCTCAACTTTACCAATTTATCGGTATCTAACAACTAAACAACTCACGCTAATGAAACCACATTATAAAATGCAACAAATATTACAAAAAACAATAGGAAAATTAAATCATGTGATAATTAAGGTGTGCAAGTAAAGCAAGTAGGGGAAAGTAACAAATAAGCATGGAGTCCTGGGAGTAACGGGAAAAATAAGAGAAGGAATAATTAAATGACAAGTAACAATTATGGCATAGAAGTCAAATAAGGCATGTAACAATTAAGGCATGAAGCAAGATATATCATGAAATAAACGAAGACATGGAAACAAATATCATGACGGCATATATGCACTTGCCACCTCGCATATACGCCGTTTATTTACATAATCCACATAACACATAGTTCAAGAATTCTTAATTCCCTCAAGTCAAGATTAGATCCAACACATACCTCACTCTGTGAATCAAAGCAATCAACCAACAACGGCATTGTCTTATGAACAAGCCTCCGAACCAACCAAGTCTAGAAAATTATCGATCAAATAATTCAAAATAAGCTTTAGGAACTAACCATTAATGAAAGAGGTGCAATTTTATTCATTTTTGAAAAAAAAAAAGTTAACTCCGGGCCCGCTTGGCCAAAACCGGAGGTTAGGACCAAAATTCAATTACCCATTCACCCCTGAGTCCGATTATGTGATTTATTTCGAAATCCGACTCCAATTCAAGGTCTAAATATCATTACAAAATCCTGAACTTTTACTCAAATCCCTAATTTCTACTATGAAAATCATAAATTTGATGTTCAAATCTCATGAAAAGTAATGGGGAATTGAAAAGAATTGGATTAAAGTTTCTTACCAATGAATTTGGGAAGAAACATCTCTTAAAAAATCGCCTCTAGAGTGTTTAGGGTTGAGAAATGGTATAAAATGAGCTAATTCCCAATTTTCCCCTCTTTTGCCCAACTGCGGATGTCACAATAGCGAAGTCTTGTTCACAATTGCGAACATTGGAAATGTGAGACAAGGGTCGCAAATGCGAAACCTGCCTCACAAGAACAGAAGTAGCAAATGTGACAAAATGATCACAAATGCGAATAATCAGCCTTCGCAAATGCGGCCAATATCTTCGCAATTGCAAAGAAGTCCTATTTTTCCAGGCATCGCAAATGGGACCAAGTGATCGCAAAAGGATCCTATGTCGTTCGCAATTGCGAACCATTTCCTCGCAAATGCGAGAGTACCCAATCTCAGGCCTTGCTCGCAAATGTGAACTCTTGTCAGCAAAAGCGAAGGTCGTGAATGCGAGCCAGACCTTGCAAATGTCAGATTTGCATCAGAACACAAGAGCTAGAAGTACAAGAGCTGACTTCAAACCATCCAAACTCATTCGAAATGCGTCTGAAACTCACCCGAGCCCCTCGGGCTCCAAACCGAATATGCACACAAGTGCAATAAAATCATACGAATTCGCTCGCGCAATCAAATCACAAAAATAACTTCTAAATCTACAAATCAACCCTCAAAACGAATGAAATTTCAAAGTAAACTCATGAACAACTAGAATCACATGTAAGCGTCCAAATCATGTCAAACCAATTCCGAATTGCACTAAATTATGAAGCTAATTTTCAAATAGTAATACGAACCTATTCCAAGTTTCAACATCAAAATCTGAACCTGATAGTTATGAAGTCAACTTACAGTCAAACTTAGGAAATTTCTAAACTTTCAAAATACCAGTTTTTGGCAAAATGAGTCAAATCAATCTAGGGACCTCCAATATCAATTCCGGACATACGCACAAGTCAAATATTACGATACAGACCTACCGGAATCGTCAAAACACCGATTCGAGATCGTTTTCATAAAATATTGACCTTAGTAAACTCAAGCCATTTTTAAAGCTAAAAATCATGTTTTCTTCAAAGTTTTACATAATTGTTTTCCGAAAAAAGACACGGAATGGGCACGCAAATGGATAAACACTCAACAGAGCTAATCAAGGTCTCGAAATACAGAAATAAGGGCTAGAACTCAAAACAACCTATCGGGTCATCACAGAAGAGGACTCGATCGTACATAGCCTTAATAGGACTCGGTAAGTCTCATGTCATATCATAATGTACCCGACCTCGAATAGGACTCGATTGTACCTGGCCTTAATTGGACTCGGTAATGTTAAAACCAGCTGCAGCGATGTGCACATATAAGTGTCGTATCCGATCGACTATAGCGTGGCTCGGTAAGAAAATAGATACACACACACACACACACACACACACACACACACACACATATATATATATATATATATATATATATATATATATATATATATATATATATATATGTGTGTGTGTGTGTGTGTGTGTGTGTTTGTGCAATGCAAGCAATAACTATGAAGGGCGTTATGGATCGGATCAGAGTGACTCAAAGGTTGTTATCCTCCAATTATCTTTATGTAACTGTGTATGTATCAATTTTCCAAGAGTCAACAAAGATCATAAGAAGACATAAGATTCAAAGGCTATCAAGGCGGGAAGTGATCCCGACAAAGAACAATAAGAGTCATGAACTATAACAAAATGAACAATGAGGTTTCACAAGCTTTAATATTGAGAATAGAGTTCCTTTTGAAGTAATGGCATTATCGTTACGTTCTTTGTAGATTATGCCAAAAGAAAGAAAGAGTGAGCCTTAACATACCTCTGTCATTTACTTAACGACTCAACGTATATATTCTAGAAGACTTCAATCTACATTAAGTCAGTAAAACTTGTAGTTAATGCCATAAAAGGACTTACAAACATCCTTCTAAGCTAGTAGGTCACTTATAAAAAACCGGACAGCATTTTCCCTCTAGAATTCCACTTCCATCCAACTCAAACCACCACTAAAACAATAGGAAGAACATCAAAAATAACATATCCAAGATATTCCAAAAAATTCAGATCAGAACCTAGCTCAAAACCCTTGGAAAACAGTACACACGCACAAACACCTTAATCTTCACTTTCGATCTCAAGTTTCATATGTTTCTTTAATTAATTACTTGATAAACATATAGACATGTATAACAACAGAAATCATATCATAATCAAGTTATGTTTCACAATTTTCAGTCATCACCAATCATATTTATCACCTCAAAATAGTCCAATAAAACAGTAGCCATAACTTAGGCTATTCCAATGCTATCTTGTAGTATTTTGTTTCAAACAACCTTATCAACAACCGAATTAAACTTAAGCACAAGCAAGGAGATAATATACTTACCTTATAAAGCAACTACAACTCAAAATCCGGTCTTCTCTTAGATCACAACAATCCTTAATGCTACAACACAATCTTGTAGAGGTGTTCTTCCTTCTTTAAGCTAACTTATTTTTTATTGTTACTTCTTTAAGCTAACTTGATGTTGGATTATGGTGTATTGTTTTTTTTGGAATTTGTTTGGAGAGTGTGAGGATGTAAGGAAGTCGAAAAATGAACAAAGCTCATCCTAAAAATGAGATAACAATAGGTGAAGGTCGGCCATCATCCAAGGGGGTCCCATAGGGGCTGCCTACGCAGTCTCACAAAAATATAAATATCTCTCTACTCATACGTTGTATCTATGAACGGTTTAATATGTTAGAAACTAGACTCAACGGTTTTTAATTTGGTGGGTGGATCACCTCGTAACTCCAAGTATTGTCACGACCTAAATCGATGGGCCGCGACGGGCACCAGGTACCTTACTAAATCGAGTACCAACGTAACATATCTTTCTTATCATACTATCATGGGTAAATGATCCGAAAAGGCCGTTATGAGATAACCAGAATAAAACATAAGAGAACACTCGAGATAGGATGACCCAACATGATATACAAACTTATACATGTGACATGCGGGCCTATAATACCGAAATAATTATTTGTACACTCAAAACATAGGCCGCAAGGCCATACAATCATCCATATACATGACATATGTTTACATGCCTCTTAGAGTACATAAACGTCACAACGGCCGGGACAGGGCCCTGCAATAACAATCTATACATGTCCAAAGCATACTAACTGTCACGACCCAAAATCCAACTAGTCGTGATGGCACCTAACCCAACCCGCTAGGTAAGCCAATTATCAACTATCCAATTCCAATGAAATTAATAAGGCAATTAATTAAAAGAAAATATCTGAAACTAATACATTTCCCCAAGAACTGAGTGTACAAATCATGAGCTTCTAAGAATAGAGTTTACAAAGCTGGTATGAAGTAAATACATCATATGTTTGAAAAGTATATAAACAGAGTTTTATGAACCTAAGGCCACCATGAACAAGAGGTCTCTCCAACCGGAACGCAGGTACATTTTCCGATCCAACTCCCAACGAACACAGCAACATCAGCAGCCAATATTTGCACGCAAGATGCAGAAGTGTAGTATGAATACAACCGACCCTATGTACTCAATAAGTAACAAACCTAACCTTATGTTGAAAGTAGTGACGAGCCTGTACCATGGTCAGGTCCAACACCAATAGCCAACAACAGTCCAGAACAACGTAAAGCAAGTAATATAAGAAGTAACTCAGAGATAAAATTCTAAACAAAATCATGATTTCTGAAACTAGTTCTGCCTTTCAAGTACATCAGTGAAAACCTAAATCGTTTACCAAAGTTGCCAAAAAATATGAATAAGTTTAAAAACAGTAATTTTCCCAAGAATACTTTCAATAATAATTAAGATGTTTCATTTTCTTTCCAGATAGCCAGTGTAAAACTATTGCATCACTATGCCCATATGTGAACATGTGTAAGAAGTCATGAATGACGTGATACCGTACAGCATGAGGAAAATAAATCTTTATGCCTGTATGTCATGTGTGCATGTCAATGCAATGTATCTCAGATATGAACTCATGTACTCACACTCTCAGAGCACTCAATCTCACTTTCTCACTTATTCCACTCATCATGCTCAATCACTCAGTACTGTATATAGCCAATCCGGCCCATGGAAGATCCATCCCGAAATATACACATCAACTGATCATCAATCACTCAGTACCGAGTAGGGCCAATCCAGCCCGTAGAGAAGATCCATCTCCATGTATATAATGCTTCGGACACGATTCATGTCCAGGGAAGACCCATCCTTCAATAATATCAACCACGCTCACTGGAGGTGTGTGCAGACTCCGGAGGGGCTCCTTCAGCCCAAGCGTTATCATAAATCAGTATAACCACTACGGCGTGCAGCCCGATCCCATAAATGTCACTCATAATCAGGCACTCGGCCTTACTCAGTCATTAATCTCTCCAGTCTCTCCCTCACGATTTCACAATGTCATGATACTAGCCCGAAAATAATGATATGATGCATCAATAAGTAACAATCGAGACTGAGATATGATATGCATATGAATGCATAGGACTGAGTATGTAATGCAATGAAAGCAGATAACTCAACAGCAGAAATGACCTCGGTGGGTCCCAACAGAATAAGCATGTAGCCTAAACATGGCTTCTAACATGAATCATAGCTCCATAACTTTAGTACGTAGAGATTTCATGATTTCAGACAAGTTCAGTTAACTACACAGTAACACAGAAATAACGGAATCACAGTTCACACAGTGCACGCCCATACGCCCTTCACCTAGCATGTGCGTCACCTCAACACCAAACACATAACACGTATATTCAGGGTTCATACCCTCAACTCTAAGATTAGAAGAGTTACTTACCTCGAACAAGATGAATCTAATGTTGAGCAGGCTAAACAATGCTCCAGAAATTCTATTCTGCACGTATCTACTTCTGAACGGCTCGAATCTAGCCACAAGAAATTTGATTCAGTCCACACAATTATAGGAATTAATTCCATATCAAAATACTAATATTTTACCCATAAAATCCGAAATTACACTCTCGAAATCCGACGAAACACACAAAATCCGACAACTAATCCAATTACAAGTTTAACCATACTAATTTCACGCAAATCCGACTCTGAATCGGTGTTCAAATCTCGAAAATTCATTTTATGAAACTGTAGAAAATTCCTCCAATTTCTCTCGAACAATCAATATTCTAACACCGAAAACGAAGATTAATTCATGGAATATAATCACAAGGGAGTCAAGAACACTTACCCTAAGTTGTGTGGAAACTTTCCTCTCTCAAATCGCCCAAACCGAGCTCCAAAATTCGAAAATGAAGAAAAAAAACAAAACCCACGATTTAAAGCTTTTGCCCAGCCACTTCCGCATCTGCCGACAAGATGTCGCTCATGTGACCCTCGCTTCTGCAGAAAAATGCGCGCAATAGCGAGCCAGTCCAGTTCTGCGATGGCCATGGTCGCATCTGCGATGCTCGCATCTGCGGTTGACCTCAAATTTTGCACACAAGTCATAAATGACATAACAGACCTATTCCAATTTCTAGAATAGGATTCCGACCCCGATATCAAAAAGTCAACTCCCCGGTCAAACTTCCCAAAAATTCAACTTTCGCCATTTAAGCCTAATTCCACTACGGACCTCCAAATAATATTTTGGACACGCTCCACGCTCCTAAGTCCAAAATCACCATACGTAGCTATTGAAATCATCAGAATTTGAATCCGAGGTCGTTTATACATAAGTCAACATCCGGTTAACTTTTCCAACTAAAGTTTTCAATTATGAGACTAAGTGTCTCATTACACTCCGAAATCCTTCCGGACCCGAACCAATTACCCCAGCAAGTCATACAACAATGGTAAAGCATAAATTGAGTAGTAAATGGGGAACGGGGCTGTCATACTCAAAACAACCGACCGGATCGTTACATTCTCCGCCACTTAAACATACGTTCGTCCTCAAACGTGCCAAGAGTTATTTTCAAGCCACCAAATCACTATTCCATCTTACCACACACGTACCCGGGGGTGATCTCATGTCACCCTATTCTATATAGGCTTGACAACACAATACAACTGAAAAATCCTTAATTTAATCTTAGCCCAAACACCTTGGAATTCAATTCCCAACCTTANTCCCAACCTTCAGAATTTCTTTTCAAGACACGAATCTTACATTTACACACTGTATGAGTCTCAATAAGTTGTATCGAGTCATAACCATAACCACAGATATAATCACCTAACATATTACACAACTCGCATGCTGGTAGCACCATTCCTGATCACAGTAACTACTCCAAAACCAACCAAGTACTAGTATTAAACCCTATACCGAACCAAACCTCATCCCAAAACCTTCGTACACTGTTGATAATGAAAGAAACACGCAAAATCTCATGACCCCTTATCAGATCAACAAGTCATGGAGCTCTCTCACCCCAATCAGAATCATAATCACTTTCTAAGCCGAATTTCAATATCATCCTCCCAAATATACCGTAATCAAACCTGATAGCACCTATTCTAGGTCCAGTGACCTTATATTATTAAACACAACTATCCCACAAACATGCCACACCAATATAACTCAGAGCCACAAACCGTGACATCTGTGCACCAATACGCAACAATTCAAATGTACTCAGTCAGGGAAAATGACTCAAATGAGAGAATTACCTCGCAAGATTAACAAGTACCGCCACAACAAAATGCTGAAAATCCATCACACAACGTAGAACAATCACACGATTCTAACACAAGGTTCATACCTTAACATAACTCCGTTGCAACGCGTGATGCCATCCAAAAGCTGGTCCATATTATAAACCTCGAGCCACCCTGCTCAAAATCAATAACCATGTGAAATTCGATATCAAGTACCCAAAGTGCATTACCATAACCATGGAGAAGCAAATGACACAATGCCACAAAAAATCTAAAAGACCCTAACTAATACGCAGTCGAACATGCAATACCCAAATACTTATCTCGCACGAATTCCGCCATGAGGCCCCCAATAGAACCACACCATGTGTGCATATAACCAATGAATCACATCTCCTCGTAGCATAGAAGAGTAACTCGCCGGTCATTTCAGAACACAAATGAGCTCAACATCAACTGAATGGCACATCCCTCAATAATAGCAATATGGAGCCAACCAATCCGACTTGGTATAGAATACACATCCTAATTGGGCCTACCAATGGACCCCCAAATCAACTTTGGTCACCCACAAATAGATAAATAACCCTCCAAAAATCTACAACGACTGAGTCATAATACATATTATTATTTGGCTAGCTTCGGCCACAACTTCACAGTCCGTAATCATGAAACAATCTGCTCCTGACAACCCCCAGTCTCCAAATCCATAGAACACATGAATCACCATTTCTGATTCCATCTTCACAGCCCAAATGTCTAACACATCTCTCATACACGATCATCCCACGATTAATACCTCTCCCATTCTTTCGTGCCATATAGCAACATCTTAAATCAGCAGTCGATCAACCAGGAGAGTGTCGCGATACCTATGAAATATCCATAATTCAAAGCATAGTGCGCCTTCTGAACTGTACACTCTACTCACGCAATACCAAATAGTTACAGCATTCATCTAAACATCGAAAACTGTCCATGCCATCTAAGAATTTATGACCTCCTCTTCAAAGCTAAACTGTGACCTTGCACATGCAAACCTTAATCCCACACCACACGTCGCACCTATCATGCCATCATATTAAAAATACGAGAACCTTATAATCATTCTGAGGCACAAGTAGAATACATATCCGATCCGCCAGAAGCCTTCCATTTGATCTCATCCGGTAGAAATCACACTATTCAACATGCTCCTCATGTCGGTAGGAAATATCCATCTCAAACCGTGGTAGAAATCCTCGAGAATGCCTTGGAATCTATTTGCACATAATCAAGCCATCAGAACTGAATCTCTCTAACTCAACCAAGCCATGCAGGTTGCCAAACCCAAGAATATTGTCGCCAAAACATCTGTAGAATCTCACTAGATCATAACTAACCAAAAAGAACCGAGCATACTTTTACCATGTTGGTCTAGCCTACTACCTAGTTGTCTTATTTTCTCTGAGTCCCTTCCGAATTTGTCTTCAGATTGATACTTCTCCTTGCTAACACACCACGATCTTTAACCACAACTCACCCCACGAAACCTAGCATAGAACACAACGCCCTAAGGCCCATAAGCCATTGTATTCTTCTTAAGCACCACAACCAAGACATCCACTCTAAAAGAACTTATGTGAATTTAAAATGGTTCCTCTTCCCTTTTTCTTATACTGAAATGTAGAATTCATAGTCATACAGAATTTTCGCAAGTCCAGGCACCATCAAATGCAAATCTCAGATTTTATCCATATATAACAACAACAACAACAACAACCCAGTATAATCCCACTAGTGGGGTTTGGGGAGGGTAGTGTGTACGCAGACCTTACCCCTACCCTGGGGTAGAGAGGCTGTTTCCAAATGACCTTCGGTATCCTTCCCTCCAAGAACTCCCCACCTTGCTCTTGGGGTGACTCGAACTCACAACCTCTTGGTTGGAAGTGGAGGGTGCTTACCATCAGAGCAACCCATACATAAGTCCGGAGAAATTCTCAATTGCTATATATAAACCTCGAACCTATTGGAACTTTCTTGAGAGTCATCCACTTTGTTCAAATCCAATTGCACCTCCTAAACGGGCCAAAAGACACGTGCCCCATTAGCACAGCACCACTCAAAGAAGTAACCCTGCCTTAATACCATCGATCAAATTCATACTCTGTGTACACTACATCCTTCAGAAATAACAGCTCACGCATCCCATGATTTTCCTATACTCCTAAAGTGCCATAACCTGTATCAAAAAATTTCCTTACTAGTCATTCTCGAACTCCACCTCTGCAAGTCATCACTCATTCCCAAGTATACCTCAGACCAAAAACAAAACTTTGACACATAACCATGAATTGAATTGTCAATAGCAGGCTCCCCCACTTAGCTCAACGCCATAGATTAAAACACTCGATAACTCACAATACCCATACTTTATTACTGCCATAATATTGCAGTCAGTTCAACGAAAATTCTTCTCAAGCTCATACAACGCCAACCATAAAAATACCTCAATCATCTGATAAGCGCGCATTCATTCTCTTTAACACTCAAGGCAACTTTTTCAGCCAGATTCAAATTAAAATCTCAACACATACGCCCCGCTGGCAGAAAAGAAACTCTCCACTCACATTATAAGGAACACACCTACGTAGATTACTCCGTAGGGGATGACCCACCTGCTTAGCCTCAAATTGGTATCTTGTTACACCCTTTCGCAGTTACAATTACTATGAAATAACTTAATCTTTCTGAGTCCACACTCATTAACAAGACATGAGAATTCAATGCGTCCCAAAATTTAACAACGTGAAAGATCCTTCAAAACATTCATACTCAAGACTGTACGTCACATCAAAATGAAACTCAAGCACCAAATGTCCTTTCGTTTGCTTTTCAAGCAAACACTTCTCGTCACATTCACATCGTCTTAACACATCCCTCCGCTACATCATACTCATCACAAGGTCATTCCGCCGCTCATCGAGCCACAATTCTACTCGTAGGGACATTACCGGACATATGAGTCCAAATGTACAAGTTACAACCAAAGCTACCGAGCTTAAGTTGTGATCTAACCATAGCTTCAAGTCCTCCAGACTGGCCCATCACCAGCACATAGAAATCACATCTCAAACCTCATTCATGGGATCACAAGCCGGTGATGCACAACTAATATCGAGCGCTCATGTGCGCATACTAATGCGTAAAAGAAATTCAAAGAGTTATGTTTCAAGCTGACTCAATTTCGCACGATAAGGAAAGAAAGATAGGAAATTATCCTAAATTCCCTGTACCCTCTCGAAGATAGGTATAGACGTCATCATACCGATCCGCAAGACTCTACTAGACACTTGCTCATGACTTGTAGAACCTATAAACCTAGAGCTCTGGTACCACCTTCTCATGACCCAAAATCCAACTAGTTGTGATGGAACCTAACTCAACCCACTAGGTAATCCAATTATCAACTATCCAATTCCATTGAAATTAATAAGGCAATTGATTAAAAGAAAATATAAGAAACTAATACATTTCCCCAAGAACTGGTAGTACAAATCTTGAGCTTCTAAGAATATGAGTTTACAAAGCTGGTATGAAGTAAATACATCATCTATTTGAAAAGTACATAAACAGAGTTTTATGAATCTAAGGCTACCATGAACAAGAGGTAGCTCCAACCGGAACGCAGGTACATCTTCCGATAAAGCTCCCAACAAACACAGCAACATCAGCAGCCAACATCTACACGCAAGGTGCAGAAGTGTAGTATGAGTATAACCGACCCCATGTACTCAATAAGTAACAGACCTAACCTTAGGTTGAAAGTAGTGACGAGCTTGTACCATGGTCGGGTGCAACAACAATAGCCAACAACAGTCCATAACAACGTAAAGCAAGTAATACAAGAAGTAACTCAGAGATAAAATGCTCAACAAAATCATAATTTCTGAAAATAGTTCTGCCTTTCAAGTACATCAGTGAAAACCCAAATCATTTACCGAAGTTGCCAAAAAAAATATGAATAAGTTTGAAAATAGTAATTTTTCCAAAAATCCTTTCAATAATAATTAAGATATTTCATTTTCTTTCCAGATAGCCAGTGTAAAACCAATGCATCACTATGCCCAAATATCAACATGTGTGAGATATCATGAATGACGTGATACCATACAGCATGAGGAAAATACATCTTTATGCATGTATGTCATGTGTGCATGTCAATGCAATGTATCTTAGAGATGAACTCATGTACTCACACTCTCAGAGTACTCAATCTCACTTTCTCACACATTCCACTCATCATGCACAATCACTCGGTACTGTATATGGCCAATCCAGCCCAAGGAAGATCCATCCCGGAATATACACATCAACTGATCATCAGTCACTCAGTACCGAGTAGGGCCAATCCAGCCCATGGAGAAGATCCATCTCCAGGTATATAATGCTTCGGACAAGATCCATGTCCAGGGAAGATCCATCCTTCAATAATATCAACCGCGCTCACTGGGGGGGTGTGCAGACTCCAGAGGGGCTCCTTGAGCCCAAGCGCTATCATACATCAGTATAACCACTGCTGCGTACAGCTCGATTCCCATAAATGTCACTCATAATCAGGCACTCGGCCTCACTCAGTCATCAATATCTCTAGTCTCTCCCTCACGGGCTCACAATGCCATGATACTAGCCCGAAAATAATAATATCATGCATCAATAAATAACAATAGAAACTGAGATTTGATATGCATATGAATGCGTAGGACTGAGTATGTAATGCAATGAAAGCAGATAACTCAACAGCAAAAATGACATCGGTGGGTCCTAACAGAATAAGTATGTAGCCTAAACATGGCTTCTAACATGAATCATAGCTCGATAACTCTAGTACGTAGAGATTTCATGATTTCAGACAAGTTCAGGTAACTACACAGTACCACAGAAATAACGAAATAACAGTTCACATAGTGAACGCCCACACACCCGTCACCTAGCATGTGCGTCACCCAACACCAAACACATAACACGTATATTCAGGGTTCATACCTTAAGCTCCAAGATTAGAAGAGTCACTTACCTCAAAGAAGACGAATCCAATGTCGAGCAGGCTAAACAATGCTCCAGAAATTCCATTCTGCGCGTATCAACTTCTGAACGGCTCGAATCTAGCCACAATAAATTTGATTCAGTCCACATAATTATAGGAATTAATTCCATATCAAAATACTAATATGTTTCCCAAAAAATCCGAAATTACACTCCAAAAATCGCTCGTGGGGCCCACGTCTTGGAATCCGACGAAACTCACAAAATTCGACAACCCATCCAATTACAAGTTCAACCATACTAATTTCACTAAAATCCGACTCCGAATCAGTGTTCATATCTCAAAAATTCATTTTATAAAATTGTAGAAAATTTCTCCGATTTCTCTCGAAAAATCAATATTCTAACGCCGAAAACGAAGATTAATTCATGAAAAATAATCACAAGGGAGTCAAGAACACTTACCCCAAGTTGTGTGGAAATATTTCTCTCCAAAATCGACCAAACCGAGCTCCAAAATCTGAAAATGAAGAAAGAAATCAAAACCCACGATTTAAAGCTTCTGCCCACCGACTTCCGCATCTGCGAACAAGAGGTCGCACCTACGACCCTCGCTTTTACAGAAAAATACGTGCATTTGCGAGCCATGCCACTTTCGCGATGGCCATGGTCGCTTCTGCGGTTGTGCAGGTGCGTCCAAGCACCCGCATTTGCGGTCCTCACGCCCAGCTCCCTTCCCGCTTTTGTGATGGCACTGCCGCTTTTGCGGCTCCGCACCTGCGCCCAACACTCCACAGGTGCGCTCATACCAAAATCAGAAAAATTCCAGCCTTAGCCAAAACTTCCAAAATGCTCTAAACCTCGTCCGAAACTCACCCGAGCCAGTCAGGACCCCGTCCAGATATACCGACAAGTCCCATAACATAACACGGATCTACTCGAGGTCTCAAATTACATCAAACAACGTCAAAAGCATAATACATACTTCAATTCAAGCCTAATGAATTTTGAAATTTCCAGATTCTACAAACGACGTCGAAACTATCAAATCAAGTTCGATTGACCTCACATTTTGCACACAAGTCATAAATGACATAACGGATCTATTCCAATTTCCAGAATCGGATTCCGACCCCGATATCAAAAAGTCAA